>JASDQU010684393.1:22475-33373 GCA_032191745.1 Picea mariana
CCCCATCATGTTGGCTCCATCAATGTATCGGTCCCCAACATTAGAGGCGGTGTGTGTGTCATGGTCGTTTGAATCCCTCTAAATCCTCTTTTGGATCTATCACACTTGCTTGGATTTGGATCCATAGTCTGCGTGTTTTTAACTCTAGGCCCATGGAACAAGCTTATATTATGTCAGTCTACCTGCTACGAATTTTTTAATACAACATTATCTATTTTCTATCCATGGATCTCTTCAATAGTCAAGCGAGAAAAGGATTTATCAATCAGGCAGGAGATATTATTGAACTTCTGCAAAAATAATTCTAAATGGTTGATCATGCTATGCAAATGGAGATGCAGGTTTTGTTTTGCGCACGTCTTTTACTGGACGGGAAGTCACTGCAAAGTCCATTCGACTTCAGAACTGGTCGAATTCTCATTGTAGCAGCCATAGTTTGGGCATTTTAACAAAAAATTAGGAGCCAAGGCGTGGCTAGAACTCTCATTTTTTTTTTCAAAGAAAAAGTCTCGTGAAAACCCCAAGGTCGTGACCAAGAACAATTAAGCTTCTTCGTCAGCAAAAAGTTGAAATTTTTGAAATCCTGAAGGCGCATAACCGCCATGGTTGTGTTTTGCGATGGTGCCAAGAAAAAGAGGAGCAAAAGAAGAGCGGTGGGTGTCCACAAGATACCTCATCGAGGAAACACATCATTTCAGTCCAAAACGCAATCTACAACAAATTTTTCAGCGATTTTCAGTTCAGAACACGAACTGCTACACGGATAAACAATTTTTAAATCTCCTTGAAAACGCCTAAAATATCTATTCAGTGATTTTCTCATCCAAAATACATAGTGATATTCTCAACAAATGTACCTCCTACCCTCCATTTAGCGTGATGTTAGTGGCAAAGTCTCAACGACCTCCAGCGTATTCAAATTCTTGGTTGAACTGCCACCGATGCTAAAGGAAACAGATCGACCCAATCGCTGCTAAAAATCCAAATCAATTTGAGTAGAAGAGTGGCTCCACCAGTTGTATTCTTGGCAAATGAAGAAGGAGAACGATTTATTGTTCAGGTTGTTTCGGACACCAAAGGTGAGAATTTGGCAATAGAAACATGGATTTTGGTTGAGTTGGACCTCCACATGCCTGTGCCCAATTGGAAGTAAAGTCTATTCTATTTCTTGTCACAATCCATCTTCTATGATATCAGTATTCAACGATAGAGTCTTCAAGATATTCAGTGATATGAACCTCCAAAAGTACGATTTGATCAATCTCAGGCAGATCAAAATTCTTTTAACCAATTGCTTTGATTGGGTGATGATTTCCATTATCCTTGGAATAACAAGTAAAAGAATTGTTGCATTATAAATTATTGTGGGTTGATAGATTTGATGTTGTAGTGGCATATTATAGCTTTGTCAAAGGCTTAAAAGAATTTGCAAAGAAACCATGTTTCTCTTTTGTAAAACAAAAGGATTTGTAAACCCGTGTTTTGCCTATGAACACTTATATGCAAAATGCTCGTAGGATTAGTGCTTGCCAAACTTTGTAAAAAGGAGTTATCAGGTTCTTCTTATAATTTGAATTGCGACGTGAATACCATTGAAGGCTTCTATTTGTATTGTGATCATAAAATAGATACCTATAATAAAATTGATTTTTTTTGTGCTGATGTTTCCAAGATCCAATTGAAATAGAATAAGGGGATCTTAAGAACACCTTTCTTTGTGTGTGTGTGCAATTGTGATTTTATTTTTGAAGATGATAATTTGTGTCTAGTCTCTGACACATTACATTTGACAAACTAACACCACACATCGTTCAAATTGTTGATCAAATCGACATTCAAACAAGAAGCATATGCAAAGAATATTCAAGAACAAATTCATGCCAATCAAGCATATTAATGAAAGTTGCAACTCACTAATGAAAGGTGCAACACATCAAAGGTGGACTAGACTCTAAAACTCCAACAATGCATTCATATACAAACATGTTCATAACGAACATTACTTGTAACTTACAAATAGGTCTTTTTTTGTAAGTGTGAAATCTAGTGAAGTTGAATTTGTAATTTTCAGATGCATTCCCGGCTGAGCCCGACACCAAAGAGTCATTGTAATTGTGAGTCGTAATTGACAAGGATGAGTAGTTTAACTCAAATCATTGTAATCACAAGTTTGGATGAATTTTTGGTGGTAACCGACATGCTCATCTTCCTGAAAGCAAGTTCAAGTGAACAACTGCAAGAGAGCATGAAGAGCAAGTGAACATGATGTTCAATCAAATTCAAGCAAGCAATTCAAGTGAGTGAGTTGCAAGTAAGCCTTCCTTTGTCAAGTAAAATTGTAATCAGGATCTACCTGCACAAGGAGACCTCATTTAGTGTTTTTGAAATGGCTCGAAATCTAGAATTATTAGAGTTATTGAATACTCTAATAAACATCACTGAAGAAAACACAGTGATATTGAACAAAGAAACTCTTCAATCAATGCTAACTTGTTTGCAAGTGATGCAAGATAAATTTAGACTTCTTCAATCTATATCCCAACTATTGAATGATGAGTTGATAGATCTCAAAAATCAACATCCAATGAAGTATTTTGAACTAGCTTTTGTTCAAAACAACCCTCTCTATGATGATGATTTTTTTGATCATCAGTTAGTGAAGGAAAAACTCAGTAAGACAACTCCAGATGCAGACAAAGATGAATCTATTCATGAACCTAATTTTCAAGAGTTTTCTTTTGAGCTTAGTGAAGAAATCCTTTCAATGATGCAACAACATACAATAAATCCACTTCCACGAATTTCAAAGAAACAGGTTCTGAATACTCTTTTCAATCCCATAATTAGAACTTGGGAAGAAATCGTTTACAACAAGAATAGAACAGGACTTGGATATGACAAGGAATTTATCTTTCATATTCACAATTATTCTAGACCCATCCAGTTCCAAAGTGTTGGATTCCTTCAAGAAGATTCACTTTCACCTGTTCTAGTTCATCATCATAATGTGAAGTACCAACATTGTAATCAAGTTGGTCACATGGAGAATTAGTGTTTTCATCTCCATCCTTGCCAACATTGTGGAAATCATAACCATTCTTCAAACAGATGTTCAAGACTGAAGAAACCTACAAGATTGAAGATTCAGTATGAGTGGATCAATCATTGGCAATGGTCATCAACAACCAAGTGATTATATAAGTATTACCGTAGAATTTAATCTCGAGTTAAGACCAATATTGTAGCACATAGCATTTTTGTACCTCGCATAAGTAGTCCCCTTATGGCATAGCTTTCGAGCATGGCCCTCATGAGATACGTCTAATTGTCACTTATATTTGTATTATTCATTTAGGATATTAGTAATATATCCTCAAGTGATGACTAATGAGTTAGTTAAGATTGCCTAGCCTAGTCATCATGCATGATTATAGGATCTAGATAAAATCTCTCTATGAGATGGCATCACCCATTGTACTATAAATATGTACCATTGGTTTGAATACAATAGTGTTTTCTAGTGAGCCTTTTCCGCCATATTATTGTTCTTATGCATATTTTATCATTTTCATCATGCAGACTGATTACATCAGAAGTTACAACATAAATAGGTGGTTGCAAAACCTTCATAATAATATTTTTTGAATGGCTCATTTTTCAACAATTCTAACAAAGGCACGGGGATTTTATTTTTCTCAACTCATTCTCTAGGCTGAAGAGGCTTGTGGTCCATCATCTTCCTTTACTTTAGGGAGAACATGTTTAGATGGGGGATGCTAGTGAGCTTTAGTCAATGTTCCCTTTCTTGGATTTGGCTTGGGAGGAACTTTTGGTTTTTTGTTCTGATCGGAGGTGGTGGCTTTGGGAGACCCTATTCTAGGCCTCAAATCATACTTCTTTTGGGGTTGGCCTTGAGTAACTCCCTCTTCCCCTAACTCAATATCAAACTGATTTGATAGTTGTGCTACCTCATAATCTTGTTGTGTTAAATGACTTTTATAAAAATCGNCATTTCCTCAATCTAATTGTTTTGTAAAGGAGGTACCACTCTTTGATCATCATCATTCCTTCTTTCTCTCTAAATTATCTAAGGGACATCATTCAGCCTCCTAAATTGGTTTGGATTTCTATTACCAACCCCTTGAAATGCTCTGTTTGGTTTCTTAGCTTCCCATTTCAGCTTAGCTATTTCATATGTCAGATCCTTTAATGTTTTGGTCATCTCATCAAGTTTAGAATCAGAGGTGGCTGGGTTAGAGGAGGCAAAGGAATATTCCCTTTATTTCTTCTTTTCTTTATCAAATCTAGTCTTTAATCTGCCTGATGCTAGGATGTTGGACTCGGCCTCAATGGCTTCTTCTTTCATGGACAACAAGGTGGTCTATCTTCTCTCCCTCAACAGAAGGGAGATTACTACATCAAATGCATTGTCATAAGTGATCCTGGCAGAGGCTTCAGTTGGTTTGATCTCATCTGGGATTCTTCCATACATCTTAATGAATCTCTTGGTGAAGTCTGAAATAGAATCACCATTCTTTCTCTTAAGAGCCCCAAACTCAATGATGTAATATAGATAATCCCTTCTATCTCCCCATTTCTTTATGAAATATTCATCTAACACATCAATATCTGTAATGGAGGATGGATGGAGATCCCTGAACCATTTCTTTACCGCCCCATGCAGGCTCTGTACAAACAACCTCATCCACACATCTTCATAGTCAATGTTGAAGTTGTAGAAGGATACTAGATGCTCCTTAGATGTGGCATCCCCTTCCCCATTATATCTTGGAAAATGTTTCATATAATCTGTGGTGGGGAGTGCATGTAAGCCTACAGGAAAAACTAGAGGTGCATATCTGGCAACAATTGTGGTATCCATCATGTTAACAACCATTTCTTGGGTAATAGGAATCTTAGTTTTGGTTTGAGATACAGGCGTGGATGTTGAACTGGATGATGAAGTAGAGGTGGGGGTTAAAGGTATCTTAGAGTCCTTGGAAATGTGATTATCAGGGCTAGCAAGTTCAAGTTACTTGTGATAGTGGAGAATGGTAGACTCTTTAGGTGTATATTTTCCCTTGAGGGATGAGATATATCTCTGAGCTAGGGTTGATTTTCTTAGTTGTATTTCTGGCTCAAAGACTACTATGTCCTTCTCAGGGTTAGGATGAGCCTTAGTGGATTTGATGTGCTCAGATTTGGATTTCTTGAGTCCTTTCTTGGGAGCCAATATTTGTTCTATGAATATTACTTAGTGGAGTCGATAGGTGAAAGGTGGCAATCGGTATGTGCATGATATTTGTTCACCATCAAAGGTCAGAACTATTCATTGCCATTCTCCCAGGGAAATATTTCAATTTCATCCTTGACAACGATGCTAGAAGATGTTGTTCTTAAAGTCTGCACTTGACTGTTAAAGGGTAGAGCTAGGCCACCTAAAGTTTTGGAATGGTTTTCTTTTAACAAGATCAGTTGGAGGTTTGGTTTTACCAAGATAAAAACATGGTTGGGTTGGCAAGGTGATATGACTACAGGTCCTCCTTGGCTGGTGGCACACAAATGATAGACAAGTGATCAAATAGAGGAATAAACAAAGGAAGAACAACAAACAACTCAATGAATTACTTGTTGCAAGAAGTCTAAGTCTCAAAATAATATTTCAAGGCATAAACAAATATCTAAACACAATTACTCCCACAGGTTGCAATAGAACAAATCCTTTACTAAGGCATTATTTGTTTACTAGGTTGCATATCAATAAAAGATGAGTTATACAATGGATGAAAGGAAAATGAAATGTACTTTGCACACATAAAAAATTACATTCAAGATAAGAGAAAACCATATATAGATTTGAACATAAATCACATTGTCATCAAGAGCATATTCACCTGGTAGAGAGATTAATCCAATCATACAATAGGTTCAACCAGTTGATATATTGATTTCCTTCCCAAAAATCTGAACCCCCCATTTATACAAAAATTGCATATTTATCAAAGTTGCAGAGGCTCTCTCCCATTTGAAACTGAGGCTTAACTCTACACTATTAGTCGAAGAAAAAATTGTTGACTTAATTAAATATTGATGGAGTATTGTTGGATTACTAAGAGGGGCGTGAATCAGTAATAGAGCAATTCAATCATTTTTAACCACAATATGAAAGTGTTATATCAATGTAGCATTATCATCCAATAGTTGTGGAGTAAATAAACAATGAACAAATGAGCAATCATACACATACACATTACACCAGTGTTTTTACGTGGAAACCCAAAGCGAGAGAAAACCACATAATTTTTTTTCTTATATGTATTTAAGCATTACATTCATTGGAAGCACCAACTTCCTTTGTTTTCCAGCTGCAACTAGAAGGAGGCTCCAACCCCCTACTTCCTCAATCTACAACCTGAGGGAAGCTCCAACTCCCCAATTCTTTGGCTACAACCAGAAGGAGGCTACAAACCCATATGTTCTCCAGCTACAACCAGAAGGTGGCTACAACCACCTATCCTTGCCTTGTCCAACCACCCTGATGTAGAAGTAGAATAATGGAACCATTGTCACACTATCACTGTGAGATATACTATTGTAAACTTGTACCAATCAACTTGTACCATAAACAAGTGCATCAACCATGCACCAATTTGTACCTCGACATGTACCATCAACGATTGAATCAACCATGCACCAAATATGTACCAATCATGCATCAAATACACATAAATTATGACTCATCAAGATGTAACAACATCATCAACTATACACCTCATGTATGTGCTAAATCATCAACTACTTTTCTCAACCATGTACCTCAACCATATACCAAATACATATACAAATATAACCATCAAAATTTCTCTAGCAATACATCACACTATCCATAACCAAATACCATAAACCATTACATCAAACCATGTGCCACAACCTCACTGTTATACAACCTCTATGTGTAACATACCTCAACCAAAAGCCCTCATCAATGTCATCATCCGAATATGATTTGTAACTATATAATAGACATGTTGTATATTATCACATACCTAAAAACCTTCATTAACTTTAACAACAAGAGACTAACATTTTATCAAACTTTAATTTAGTCTCACATGACTAATTTTGGATTAGTCAATAACCCTAACTTGCAATGATCATAAATATGTACCCGTAATGAATAAATATATGAAAATGGTACACAATGTTCTTCAGTGTCTTTTATGCAATTCCTCCAGATTTCATTACTTGGAACCTCTTAGAAAATAAGTTATAGCAAAAATGACATACCTTGTTGAATTTTGGCTTATTCTAGTGAGTGAACTTGAAGAGCATGCCCCACACGAAATATTTGTTGTATGGATTTGAATATTGTACACATAATACTAAAAAATATATTATAACCAATACATTTGGTATTACTAAATTTGGATCTGTTATGAAGAAGTTATGACGTTTTTACCTGAAACACCTGTTTTAGACTAGTTTCGGGATTAGCCACAAACCCTATTTTCCACGCCGTGTAACTCCAAAAATACAATGAACCACAAGCTGAAATTTGTATCAAAACTACTTGGATATGTTTATTCAATGGACTCCCAATTTCACGGTCTAAATCATTCTATAAAAAAATTATTGTGAAAATGGTGAGAAGACCTGTAAATAACATACCTTATAAAGCATCATCAAAAGAATTTATCCTCCCTTGAATTTCGGTCTTCTTTACTTAGCCTTCCCTCTAAAATTTGGCTTATATATCCTTTTGTTACCTCAGCCACCTGTAGATATTCAATATGCTCAAGTGTGATTAAAATGAGAGAGATGTGCCTCTTATTTATACTTTCATGTAGCTTCCTCAAGGAGTTACCTTTTAACCATCTTAACCCACTTTCCTTATTTTAGGGTTAACCCACTTCTAACCACTTGTCAACTTAGTAATTTCTCCATTAAATGTATTATTTAAATAATTTATTTTGTATTCACTTCAACTTATAGTACACTCGTCACTTCACTTTATTATTTACCTTCTAAAATCACTTAAACCACTTTGACTACTTTGACCTTTTGGGGCTTCTAGATGACTCATGAGGGTTCTCCAACTTCACATGGCCATAACTCTCTAACCATGAGGATTTATGTGATGTTCCACATACCACTGGAAAGGGAATGACATGTAATATCCATATAGAATATTCTTACCTGCAAATATATCAAAACGAATACCATTATCCATCAAACAAACTTGGGTCCATTACCCAAACCTTTCTCCAACATCACATGGCCATAACTCTCTAACCATAAGGAGTTATGTGACGTTCCACATACCACTAGAAATGGCATGAAATTTACTATCCATATGGAATAGTATTACCTACAAATATATCAAAACTCATACCATTATACATCAAACAAAATTGGGTCCATTACACAAACCATTGTGCTACCAGAATTTCTTCAAGGGTTGACATCAATGAAAACCAACCCAATTAATCAACAATATCCCCCTTTGGAATTGATGGAAACACTCTAATGCAATGATGAATTCATACCATGAAATACCAAAGTCATATCACTCATGCTCTTCCTTTGACCATCGCTCCCCCTGGAACCATGCCTTTGTGCTCTGCATCTGAAAAATATCTCCCCCTTTGTCATCAATGGAAAAGGTATATTTCCATATGGGGTTTCTCCCCCTAACTAAACTATCCTTGGGGATACTCCCCCTAACTGAACTCTTCCTGAAATTGATCTTCCAACCTGAACTGTCCACTTTATGGTGCGTCCTCGTGTAAATCTAATACATATAAGATAAGCATTCAAAAGCATTCATTTTGGAGTAGAAATTACTTTGAGTCTTTGGCGTAGATACTCAAAGGATTCCCATGGAAGTGGTTTTGTAAATATGTCTGTCACTTGTTCTTTTGTGCCCACAAATTCAACTCTGATGTTCTTCTCTATAACGTGTTCCTATAGAAAGTGATACTTGATTGGAATGTGATTTTTTTTGGAGTGCATCAATGGGTTCTTTGAGATAATGATGGCGCTTGTACTATCACAATATATTGGAATGGGATCATCATACTCAACTTGCATATCTTTCAGAGTTTATTTCATCCATAGAAATTGTGTACAACATCTTGTTGATGCAATATATTATGTCTTGGTTGTAGATAAGGATATTGATGATTGTTTCTTGCTTAGCCATGATACTAAACACTCACCCAAGTAGAACGTTGCTCCACTGGTGCTTTGTTGGTCATCAATGCAACCTACCCAATATGCATATGTGTAGGTAATAAGTGATAGATCATTTCCTTTTGGATACCATAATCCAAACTCTTATGTTCCTTTGAGATATCTGAAAATCCTCTTTATTGCTAATACATGTGATTCCTTTGTTGCTACTTGAAATCGTGCCACCTAGCCAACTGCCTGCATTACATATGGTTTGGATGTTGTCACATATAGTAAACTACCAATCATTGACATGTATTTCCTCTGGTTTGTAGACTTTGAATCATTATATTTTCTCAACTTGCAACTGGTTTGCATAGGAGTGGTAACTGGTTTGCAATCTTCCATTACAAACCTCTTTAACATTTCTCTGATATACTTAGTTTGAGAAATAAAAATTCCTTGGTTTCTTTGACATATCGGAAGACCCAAAATGAAGGATAGTTCTCCAAGTAATAATATTTTAAATTCATTATGCATATCCTTTGCAAATTTCTGGCTAAACCTGTCATTAGTACTTCCAAAACAATATCATCAACATAAATTTCAATTAATAAAATACTACCTTGAGTTACCTTGATGTAGAGTTTGTTGTCTGTGCTTCCTTTCCATAGTTCATAGGGAGTTTTGTCATTGTTGTTTCTAAGCATTACTCTATTTTGAATGTGAAATGTTGTATGCACTGCATGTGTCCAAAAAATATCTGTCAATTTGGAATCTATTAGCATTGTTCAAGTCATTTCCTGTGTAATTATCATCCATTATGATAATGTTCCTTTGTATCTGAACCAATCTATGAATCCATGCTCTCGTCCAATGTCATATATCTATCCAAACGTGATAACTTTTCTTATAAATCCATCTCTGTCCATATTTTCCAAGACTCTACTTGCACAATTGTCTATAATGCTGACCCATTTATCACTATACTATCATGAAGTCTTGATTAATATATCAAACTGTACTTCTACTAACTAAGTGCTCTGAATCTGTCTTCTCAAACTCTGCAAGTTGCTTGAATGATGGTTCTTTGGTCTGTCACAGTCATCGCATAGACTCCCCATGTCTAATATTCATATTACCTGGGAGTCTCTAATCCAGATGGCTCAAAACAATTCCTTCTTTGATGTGTATTCATCATCATCTTCATTGGTAGATTCATCATCATATTCATTAGAAGATTCATTATCTCTCTAAGATCTGACTTCTTTATTTATGTCTGCGGATTCATATTTCACTACAATGCCTGAAATTACAATCTCTTGAACATGTTCCTTATTTACATGTCCTTCCTTTCTTTCAGTTATTTTCCAAACCTTTATGTATCTAACATCTTTCTTTTTCTCTGTAGAATTTTCTTCATCTCGTTTTATTTCCAATCTTGCGATCTTTGGTACCTGGTCTTTGTTCACATGTTATTCATGTTTTCTTATCCTTGTTCACATTTTCTTCTTGTTTTCTTATCCATACTTTATTATATATGATATCAATGTTCTCTTTCATGGAAGTATCGATCATGCTTCTACAATCAATGGCTATGTGTCCATAGTTATGACATTTGTAACATTCAATGTTACGTGTGGCCACATAGGCACTTCTTGCTTGAACATTTATTTTATAATCCCTGCAATATGCAACCTTATGTCCAAAATTAGTACAATAAAAAC
>JASDQU010684393.1:39127-51375 GCA_032191745.1 Picea mariana
TTACTTTGAGTTGCAACTGGAAGGAGGCTCCAACCCTCTAGTTTCTTAGGCTACAACCTGAGGGAAGCTCCAACTCCCCAATTCTTTGGCTACAACCAGAAGGAGGCTACAACCCCCTATGTTCTCTGGCTACAAGCAGAAGGTGGCTACAACTACATGTCCTTGCCCCATCCAACCTCCCTGAAGTAGAAGTAGAATGATGGAACCACTGTCACACTATCATTGTGAGATATACTGCTGTAAACATGTACCAATAAACCTGAACCATGCATCAACCAATACCTCAACCTGTAATGAACCTGTACCATAAACAAGTGCATCAACCATGCACCAACCTGTACCAAACAATCTATAATCAAAATGTACCATAAACAAGTGCAACCAACCATGTACCAAGTATGTACCAATCATGTGTCAACTACTCATCAACTATGACTCATCAATATGTTCCAACATGATCAACTATACACCTCATGTATGTGCCAACTCATCAACTACTTGTCTCAACCATGTACCCAACTTGTACCTCAAACAAAATCCCTCATCAATTTCATCATCCAAATATGATTTATAATTTGTAATAGACCTGGTGTATATGATCACATACCTGCAAACCTTCCTTAACTTTAAACAACAAGAGACTAACATTTACATCAAACTTTTCTTTATTTTCATATGACTAGTTTTGGATTAGTCAACATCCCTAACTTGAAATAATCATAACTTTGTACCTGTAATGAATAAATATTTGAAACTGATACACAATGTTCTTCAGTTTGTTTTATGCAATTCCTCCAAGTTTCACTACTTGGAACCTCTCATAAAAGTATTTATAGCAAAAATGGCATACCTTGTGAATTGTGGCTTATTCTAGAGAGCAACCTTGTAGAGCGTGCCCCACACAAATTTTTTGTTTAATTGATATGAAACTATTAGAAAATGTACTACAGAATGTAATATAACCAAAACATTTGGTCTTACTGAATTTGGATATGTTTTGAAGAAGATATGACGTTTTTACCTAAAACACTTGTTTTTGACTAGTTTCAGGACTAGCCACAAACCCTATTTTCCACAGAGTGTAACTCCAAAAATACAATGACCCACAAGCTGAATTTTTTACCACATATACTTGGATATGTTTCCTCAATGGAATAGAAATTGCACGGTCTGAATCATTCTAGAAAACAAGTTATTGCGAAAATGGTGAGATGACCGGTAAATAACATACCTTAGAAAGCATCATCAAAATAATTTATCCTTCCTTGAATTCTAGCCTTATTTTCTTCACCTTCCCTCATAAATTAGGCTTGGATATCCTTTGGTTACCTCAGACACCTATATATATTCAATATTCTCAAGTGTTTCTAAAATGAGAGAGCCTTGCCTCTTATTTATACTCTCCAAGTAGCTTCCTTAAAAACATCTTCTAGGTCACTTTGCCCACTTTCCTTTTCTTAGGGTTAACCCACTTCTCATTTCTCCATTAAATTTATTATTTAAATAATTTATTTTGTATTCACTTTGAATTATAGTACACTCATCAATTCACTTTATTATTTACCTTCTAAAATCTCTTAAACCACTTTGACTACTTTGACCTTTTGGGGCTTCTAGATGACATAAGAGGGTCCTCCAACTTCGTAAGGCCATAATTCTCAAACCGTGAGGAGTTATGTGATGTTCCACATACCACCAGAAATGGAACGACATGTACCATCCATATATAATAGTATTACCTACAAATATATCAAAAATCATACCATTATCCATCAAACAAACTTGGGTCCATTACCCAAACCTGGGTTCTCCAACTTCTCATGGCCATAACTCTCTAACCGTGAGGAGTTTTGTGGCGTTCCACATAATACCAGAAATGGCATGAAAATAAATATCCATCTAGGATAGTTTCAATGAAAAATTCACTAACCTTCATCTCATTATTCCACAAAGAAGCATGGGTTCTCTAACCATACTTCTAGGATAACTCAATCCGCAAAGCGTCTTCCCGTGAGGGATTTCACCATAAGGGACCACTTTGGATTTCATCCATTTATACTTATTATCAACCATGACAAGATAATAACGGGTCATCTTTACATCGAACAATCTTGGGTCCATTACCCAACCTTTTTTCTATGGGTATTTCTTCAAGGGTTGACATCAATGACAACCAACCTTAATCAACATCACTGTATGTGGGATGTCTTGAGAATGACTAGCCATGCATGTGGGTTGTTTTGAATCTGTAGGCTATGCGAAATATTACGTCAGAAATATTCTTGTCCATTCATTCATAGGCCCTCCTTTTAGCGCCAATTCAGTTGAGGGGTCCTAAATCCCTTTAACTCAATAGCAGGAACCAAACCCGCCACAGAGGCCCAATTAGACTCTGCAACGTTTGATGGTGGAATGGTTTTCTAGATCTTTCTATCTAGCCAATTTATCGATGGGTTTTACGTGGTGTTTGACAGGATATCTTCCTATGAAAGTTCCTTCTACTGTGTAAATGTTCTCCTTTTGTCTTTTCTTTTATTAGATGAGTTTGATAAAATGATGTGTGTTGGTATAAACCAACTGGTGGAAGGGAGTATTAACTACTGAAGAAGGTCAAGCCTGGGATAACCCTCATGCTCAAGCATGCAAACAAATATATTCATACAAGTTACAAGCCTAGTACTAATACATTAACTTGGTGGTATTTCAATTATTGACTGAGATACAATTATCGTAAGAAAATACGCACGTAATAAGATGATGGAAAGAAAAATAGTTTCCTTAGCTCTAACATTAATCACACATTAACAAAACGATTTTCTTTCAATTATTAAGAACAAGAACTGCAAAAATATTGAAACAAATAACTTATCAATAGATTCATAAACTTTTACTCGTTACAACATCAATTACTGAAATAAAGTCAAAAGTAATTCCTCCTCAATCCAATCACATAACGCCTTTGATGAAAAACATAATTTTGTCGCCGATCCTAAAAATGAATTCTCAATTAAGGTAGTTCAGAAATAGATCTTTACAATTCCCGAAATGAGGGTCTTTACAAAAGCCATTGACCTTTTCTAAAAGGTCAATCCCTTTATTTATAATGAATCACTAACTAAAAATACCTACTACAAGTGTAAGTTAAGTAAAACAAAATATCACGATATCTCGCTTGATCTCTTTGTTCTATGAGAATCATCTCATGGTTTTAGAGGGAGTGGATGACTCCTCTCATATTCCGACCACTTGATGAAGAGATCCTCACATGTGTTTGCATACGGGAACCTGCGTTGGTCGATCGAGGTTGAAAGGATTTCTTTCACTTCTACTGCCCATTCTTTGTATTTGACTATTTTAATACTCAACCATTGCAGAAATTCACGAGCCTTGATTGGATGCTCCATAAATTATTGTAATTGACCTGGCTCCATGCTTGCCACCTGTGAGATCTTTGTTGTCCATAGCGTAAAATATAAGTGTTCGAAGTCGTTTTAGTGATTTAAATAGAGATGAACTTACCTTGTTGCATTAGCTATTCAATTCATGATATGAGTGCAGTTCTACAAAATCTTTCGCCAGATCTTCATTATGTTTAAAATTAAATTCGATCGTAGGTCGATGGTGCATGCGCGGGTTATAACGTGGCCTATCAGTGATTTCAATTTCCTATTGTTAAATCGGCGCACGAGGTAGAAATGTATGTAGGGTGAAGCATTAACTGGCCTATTAAATGACAGAATCCAATCGTATCTCATGTTGAAAATGTCCCATCATTTCGCTAATCTAGTTGGTGGATTGAGGTGAGGGTTTCTCTTTAAACACTTTTTCGTTGATATCTCCATGCAAAAGCTCTGAAACCAATCCATATTTACATGCTGAGATGATGTGGCAAGGTTAACTCGGAGGTGTGACTAGGACATAGGGAACACTTAGATGACTCAGGACGAAACTAGATCGTACGACACCCCTATGTGACAAAGACATGTGGCACTTGAGATCAACATCTTGGTTTACTCCTTTTATTCAGAATCAGGGACTTTTCCTTATCTAATCGTTCTAACAACATATCCTACCCTTCCAATGCCGAAAAGTATCAAGGATTGGCGATCGACTATAAGCTTACCCAAGTGCTCCTGGATTAACTCTCTCGAAAACATTTTGATGCTGAAAGTGCATCGGGGGTCGACGATCAGAGATGCGTCAACATGGGAATTTTCTATGATTTAACTCTTCGAGATTTCACTGACCTCGAACCAACACATCCATCATCATCTATCGGGGGTTTATCATGGATTATGCCAAATTTTAGTACTCTCGTACTCTACCAACTTCGATGGTGATCGGATATCTCCTAAAAATGTGTGGTGAATTACTAACACAAACTTACTCTGCCTTTTACCGATGCTGATGGTGCATCGACGATCAGTGATTATTATTATTGTGTGGCCATTTTACCTACTTGGTTTTTTTTTGACACCGAATGCAAGCACGCTAGTCACAGTGTTAGCTTCAGATTCTTAGTAGAATGCCAATTTATTTTAGACACAAGGTTGCATTTAACAAGTTCAAACAAACACGATTCAATCGATAATATTCATGACAATAAAATAAACCATCAGCCATAGTGAACTTAATTCAAACTGTAAAACAAAAGAAACAAGTGGTACCCAAAAGTCATAGAATTTCATAAAAATATTTTAGTGTGTGTTGAGCGCTCAACACACTAGTAGGAGGGATTACTAAAGAATTGAAAGCGACACAAAATAAAGTATGGCCTTCCTTTCCTATTCATCTTGGCATGTTCACACTACTTGACTTTGGGCATACGAAGGTTGAAGAAGCAACATTGGAGAACATCAAATTGGTTGATATTGAATTCAAGAAACATGATCCTCATAAGGTGGTTGAGAATCATCTAGCTCATTTCAATATGAAGAGATACATTCATGAAGATTCCCCTTATGATAATATTTTCAAAGCTGTCATAGCTTATGAAGAAGTTCAAAGCAAAGTTCAAAAGTTACTGCCATATCAGTAGTATGGTTTTCTTAGTTTTCAAAAACACATAAGGACCAGCCTTCCAAATATTTTACAAGGAGAATCTAAGATTTCCTTGCCATCATAGGAAATAACATCCATAGAGCCTCAACAAGGTAGCACAACTATAGACCAAGCTGAAGAAGTAATAAAGAATCCATAGGAGTTATTTAAAAAGATAAATACATCAATGCTAAATAAAAAGGAGTAGGAGATGTTAGCATATTTTGAGGCCTTTATGAAGCAAGGACATACTTTTCCTTTTTCACCATCAACCACTACTCATGTTGTTCCAATTATCACAAGTCCAGAGAAGTCCACTACACTTACTTCTATTGTTCTCTCATTGACTCCCATAATCACAAGTTTCGAAACTCCCAGTTCAGAGGCAATTCGTATAGATGAACTTACACCTATTCTACCTGAGGAGATGCCTCCTTCAAGTTTTGTTTTCAACAAGAAAATAAGATCCATTGTAAAAAAATAATCTCAACAAAAGGAAGGAGTGGTCACTAAGAAAAAAAAACTAGTGTATGATGGACATGGACAAAATGATCCTGAATTTTCCAAAGGAGTTGCAGATTCATTAGGAGCCTTCGCCACTACTAATCAATGGTCAGTGGATAATCTTACTAAGTAGCTGCAACAAAAATCTCTTCAGCTTGAGCAGTTGCAAAATGAGATGCAACACGCAGACATAACCTTCCAAAGTAGGATGAATTATGACACCGAACAAATCATATTGGGCTATCAAGAACAAATGAAGCAACTACAAGAGAAATTGGAGGTGAGTGTCCAAAATTTGCAGTCAAGTAAATTAATTATTTCTCAACAAAATAGTTTAATTGAGCAGTTACAAACCCAAATAGTTGTGCTAGAAAACACAAAAATAGACCATGCTGCATTCAAAATGCAAGCATCTAAGATAAATGAAAATTTGGGATTTGTTCAGTTAGATCTATATGAATCAGTGGATACTGTCCAGAAGTATTATCAAAGGATCAACACTTCTCTTAAAATTATTTATGACAAGGAAAAACAAGCTTGTGCAACTAGATCCAGGTTCCAAGAATTTATCGTTTGGAGATAGAAAGTGAACTTTCCCAGTCTCGCTCCTTTTTCACAATATGAGCACATGAATGGATAAATGGTTTTAAAGTTTTGGGAGACAAACCTTGAATAAAAAAAGAAACTGTCCAGAGAGGTTAAGTAGGCTTGTCTGAATTCCCTTGTTGTTGTTGAGTCAGAGTTGGTTGAATTTAAATATGATGCTATCTCTGATACACTTGGGCAGATCGAGATAGATAAAAATAAAGAAAATTCCCTGAAAAACAAGGAGAGTATATAGAATACAATTCAACAAGTAAATCAAATTTATTTACAAAACATAGATGATCTATTGGTAAAAACAAAGTTACAACACCAAGTTACAGCTCAGGCAATCAGGAAGATTCAAGATAAACTATCACTAGTACATAAAAGGATGTTTGCATTCAAGTTGAATGAAAACATTGAACCTTCTAAATTTGTGGTAGCATTAATGGATACGTGTGATCAATTCAATGAGAAGAAAAAGGGAAGAACATATATGAGAAAATAAAGGAGCAAAAAGAAATTCTAGCATATCAAGCATATCTCGGCAAATTTTCTTTTCGGTTTTTAGATTTTGATTGTATTCTATTTTTAGAGTTGAAAAGTTGGAATGTCTAACTACTTCTAGCTAAGACAACTTTTGTATAAATAGGTAGATATTAGATCTATTCAAGGCTTTTTCTCACCGTATGTAAAAGAGAGCACTTATTTGAATATCAATATAAAGAGAAGACAAAGATTCTAAGTCTCGTTTATGTTGAGTTATGTGTTTCCTCTGTATTTCCATTTTATTCTCACTTTAGTTTCTTTATATGGTTCTTGAAGATTGAATGATTACAATTTATTAATACAACTACTTTGATATTAATATATTGGAAGTTTTATCAGCTGCAATTTTTCCTCTATTCTTACTTTGAGTAAAAACAAGACCTGCAATCTGTGTGAGTTTCTACATTTTAATCATTTGTCAAGAATACATCTCTTATTTTTCTTCTACTATGAATGAGGTAATACTTATCTGTAATTGATCCCTTGCTTTTTTATAATAGTTTTGTGAATCATTTCTACATCACATAAAATTATAATATTGACTCAGAGAAAGAGATAATGACTATGTATTTTCTTATTATAAGTTTCACTCAAAGTTGCATCTTAGAAAATTGAAGGTAGAAGAAAGCGTTATAAAAAAAAATTCTTAAATTATATGATTCCTGACATTATTCTTTGAGCCTAGAATCAATCTCAAGAACAACATCTTTTTGACGTCGTTGTCGGGGAGGCAAAGAAAAAAATTCATTTTTCCCAGGGAGAACGATAAAGTTAAGTTTCGATTTTTTATGGTGAACAAAGATTGAACACGTGGATTAGGCTCATTTTCATATTTCACCTGGTGACTCCATTGTAGGAAAAACTAGAATCCAGTCAAAAAAATACTAGAAATAACCTAGATGAAAAGTAGACTACGCCGGTTAAAATCCTGAAAAATTGTTGAAATCTAAGGGATATATCAAGAAAACTTCTGCATCAATAGGTAAGATATATCAACCTGAAGTTACTAGTGTAAATGTTAAGATCCCATATGAAGAATTAAGCATCAAAGATAAACATCAAAAATTTCATTCTGTAGAAGCCTCATCTAGTAAATATGAAGTTAAATTAGAAGTTTCGAAAGAAGTAGCTCCTAAAGTAAAATCAAACAATCCAAAGAGTGAATTTATCCAGACTATCCCTATCTCATTGATAGATACTTTTACCAGTGAACACAAAGAATCCTTTTCGATCCCCAATATCATTTTTACTCAGCCGATTCTTAGTCTTCCTAAAGTAAAGGTTTATGTTTCCAAAAACTCTGATGATCATTTTCTACTCTCATGATCATCTCGTATTACTTCTCCCAATTATCCACCTAGTCCATCTGAAATACTAGGTTCAATTTTTGATTTTCCACCTCACTTAAATTTCTCATCTCTTTCATGAGATCTGTCACCTTACGATTTTTTAGTTGAGCTTTGTTCACATCTTCCCAAAGAAATCAAAGGTTTAGTGCATCAGTCTTTTGAATTTTTCGATAATCTCTACTATAGTCCTCAAATTTCTTGTCCAATAATTTCAATGGCTGGTGTTGGAGGTGTCGTAGGTGGGGGAGCTGGAGGTGGGGGAGTTGGTGGACATGTACCAGTACCTCCTCCAAGAAGTTTTACCAAATGTTTTTCTAGATATGATCCTTTATATATTCTTGTTTTCTTGCATGATCTACCTGATAATTACATGAAGAGCCTACCTAAATTTAAAGGTGAAGGGGATTTAACAACCATCGAGCATATAGTCTTTTTTTACCAATTTGTTGATATTCTTGGTATCGAGCACAAAGAAGTTTATATGAGACTGTTGGTACAAACTTTCGAAGGACATGTTATAACTTGGTTCAGAGGACTCCCTGTGGACTCTATACCATCATACAATGATTTAGATACTTCTTTCTTGAGGCAATGGGGTGAGAAAAAAGACCACCTATATTATTTAACTAAATTTGGAGCTTTAAGAAAGAAAACATATGAATCTATTTTACAGTTTATACAAATATTCAACAAACTCTATAACAAAATCCCAGCTAAAGTAAAAGATTCCCAGTAAGTTGCAAAAGTAACCTTTGCAGGGGCCTTTGATTCTGATTTCGCATTACTTCTAAGAGAAAGAAGGGCCACAAATTTAGCTGGGATGCAGGATGATGATATTGAGATTGAATCCAATATGATGGCATCAAGAAAGTTAAAAATGAAATTAGAGATCTGAACAAGAAAACCTAAGCGTTTTAGAGAACAAGTAGGTCTCTCTGGCTCTAGAAGAAATACTTCAGAAGAAAAAATGGATGAGACATATAAGATTATAAAAGAGTTATCTAACAAAATTTGCAGGTTGGAAATGGAAAAATCCAAACCTTATCCATATGCTAGAAATAAATTTAGGAGAAATCCTAATACAAACCCTCAGATTCAACAAAGAAAAATCAAGAATGAGCATCAGAAGATCCAAGCTCCTTTTAAAACTGATAATCTTATATAGGGAGATAAGGTGCAAGATTATGAATAATTAGATAAATATCTAAAAAATGTTAGCGACGATGATGTTGAACCTCATTTAACCAAACAAGATTATGAGAAATCTTTGAACCTAGGATTTTTATTTGATGATGATCAAGATGTCAACAATTTGGGAGGCTCTACATATAAGTGTCTTGTTGATTCAATAATGGATGATCTTCAAAATAAATATAACTTGAGGCCAAGAGAGAAGAGTTCTACTAATAATCCACCGAGAAAGCTATTGTCAAGAAACAAATCTAGTGAGCTAGTAATTTCAAAAGAACCCATTGAAACACAAGTTGCTAGAGTTAAAGATGTTGAAACAGAAGAAACTCATACCAAGAAGCATGAAAATAAAGAAGTCGAAGTTCATACCAAAGAGTTCAAAAAATTAGTTGGTATCTTCAATATGGAAAACGAATTGATTAAAATTAAAATTCCAGTTTCTCTTGTTGAACTTGCTAGAAATCTAGTCTATAAGAAACAAATTTCAAAGGTAATAATTTTTTTTGATGCTGAATGTCAAGCCGATGTAATTAATTTGCAAGATGAAAAACCTACAATCATGTTTGGACCACACATTGAGAACAATAAAGATTTTGTTTCTCCATTCTATATCTCATTGACCATACATGATCACGTACTACACAATTTCATGTTAGATTTAGATGCTTCACACAATTTAATGCCTAATATTATAATGGAAAAATTGGGCCTTCAAATTAACAGACCTTATCAATATCTGTATTCTTTTGATTCTAGAAAGGTTAAGTGTCTGGGTATGATTAAAGATTTGGTTGTAAATATTGCTCAAGTTCCAGTGAAAAGTATCCTTATGTATGTGGTGGTTGTTGACTTTCCTTCCAAGTATGGCATGCTTTTATCAAGATCTTGGGGTGCCAAGCGAGGATGATCATTCCAATTAGACATGACATACGCTACAATTCCAATTTTTGGTGGAGAGTTTACCTGTTTGTACAGATAAACTAGACTAGTTTATACTGCAAGTGACCCTCAAAACCCTAATAACTATCCAATCTATGTTGCTGATCAGGATTTAGGTAATTGTATTTTATCTATAGATGATGATTTTGAATAATGTACAGAAAAGGAAAATCCAAAAAATGAATTCTCAAAGAAAAATATAAATATTAGAGGCAAGATGTGGAAAATGTTCTTTGATGGTGCTTCATCTTGGGAAGGAATGGGTGCTAGAGTTCTATTTGTGGCACCAGGTGATGAATAATACATTCCTTTTTCATATAGATTACAATGGGATATTGATTACACCAATAATGGATGTGAATATGAAGCGCTAATTTTAGGATTAAAAGCTGCAAGATAATTAAAAATACAACATTTAATAGTCTATGGTGATGTTGAGCTCATTATAAAACAAATAAAACAACAATATCAAGCTAAGCATATGAGAATGAGGTCTTATAGAAACTATGCTTGGGATCTCATAGAAACTTTCTTCTTATCTTTTAACATTCATTTTAATCCTAGATTGCATAATCAACAAGTTGTTTCTTTAGCTAAAGTTGCAACAACTTTTGTACCTCCCAATGTTTTAAAATTAAAATATCACATTGATATGCGGCATAAGCCTTCAATCCCAAACAATGTTCAACATTGGCAAGTGTTTGAGGATGATGAACAAATCAAGCAATTTCTGGAAATGGTAGATGATTTTTCCGAGACTCACATTGATTAGGAAAATCTTAATGATCCTACTTGGATTATGCAAGAAGGAGAAAATCCAAAAAAGTTCAAAGACAAAATCGAAAATCACAGAATGCTTGTACTAAAAAATAATCAAATTCCCAAAGGTATTATTCCACTAGAAAGGTTGCTTGAAAAAAATGACATACCTCTAAAGTCTACCCTACAACCCTAACTTGAAGAGGTTGAAGATTGTAATGTAGGAACAAGTGAAAACCCTAAAATGGTTAAAATATCTAAATATCTTCCGAATGAAGTAAAAAATAAATATATTGAGGTACTCAAATAGTACAAAGATGTTTTTGAGTGGTCTTGTGAAGATTTAAAAACCTATGACACTTCTGTTATTGAGCATAAAATTCCTTTAAAGCCAGGTATTAAGCCTTTTAGGCAGAAACCTAGGCAAATAAATCCAATTCTTTTGCCAGTAATAGAAAGGGAGGTTAAAAATTTCCTTGAAGCAAAGATCATTGTTCCCCTTAGATACTCTGAATGGGTAGCCAACTTGGTCCCTATCAGGAAGAAAAATGGAGGGATAAGAATATGTGCTGATTTTAGAAACCTAAATTGGTCCTCTTTAAAAGATAATTATCCTCTCCCAAAAATGGATCATGTTCTTGAAAAGGTGGTAGGGGCTAATAGAATATCTATGATCGATGGATTCTAGGGATACAATCAAATTGATGTTCATGAAGACAATATAGAGAAAATTTCATTTATGACTCCATGGGGAACCTTCATGTATGATAAAAGACCTTTTGGTTTAATGAATGCAGGAGCAACTTTTCAAAGAGAAATGGATATAGAATTTGTTGGTGAGCGTGATAAATTTGTTTTTATTTATCTGGATGATCTAATAGTTTTTTTTTTTATTCTGATACAAAACACTTGGTTCACCTCAGACAAACTTTTGACAAATGTAGAAAATCTAGTTTGTCACTAAACCCTAAGAAATCACATTTTTCTATGCAGGAAGGTAAGCTTCTAGGGCATATTGTATCAAAGGATGGAATAAAACTTGATCCCAAAATAGTTGAATCCATTGATCTAATCAACATTCCTAGAAATAGAAAAGAAATTCAATATTTTATAGGAAAAATCAATTTCTTAAGGAGATTTATTCCTAATTTTGTTGAAATGGTTAAATTGATTACATATATGCTCAAGAAGGATAATGAGGTAAAATGGACTACGGAAGCGAAAGCGTCCTTCGAACGTGTGAAGAAATCCATAGGAGAAGCACTGATACTGGTAAGTCCCGACTATACAAAGGAGTTTTTGATTTTCTCTTTTGCATCTGAATACACTATC
>JASDQU010684393.1:51708-80221 GCA_032191745.1 Picea mariana
GGAGTCTTCTTTGTCAGAGTCTTTTACTTCCATGAATAGAACTCTTCCTGTCTCACTGTCACTAACTTTATCTTCATCTGATGATGAGATGTCTTCTTTGGTGCATAAGCTTTTCTTGAAAACTTTCTTTGTAGTTCTTTTGCCTTTATATGCATGTTTGTCTTTTGAGTAACCTTCATCATTTCTCTTTTTCTTATGAGGACATTTGTTAGCAAAATGACCAATACCATCACAATTAAAACAAATTAAAGGAAGCTTACCTCTATACCTACCGTCGGTTCCCTTATTTAGTCTTTTGATGAAGTTGACCACTTCTTCATCATCTTCTGAGATGTCACTGCTGCTGCTATATTCTTCTTGTTCCTTTTTCTTTTGCTTTGATATTTTGGATGCTTTGAAGGCTGCTTATTTTACATTTTGATTTTCCTGTTCAGTTCTCATTTCATATGCTGTGAATATTCCATGTAGTTCATCCATGCTTATTGAGTTTAGATCCGATCTTTCTTCTAGTGCTTATATCTTAGGGTTAAATCTCGTAGGAAGAGATCTTAGTACCTTTTGAACAATTACAGATTCTTCAATTTCTTCTACCAATCCTATGATTGTATTCATTGTTTCATCGACTCGTAAGAAGTAGGCTACAATATTCTCATCTTCCTTCATTTTTAGTTGTTGGAATTGACCTCTGTAAGTTTGAATCTTTGCTTCTTTGACTTTTGTCTCTCCTTCATAAATATTTCGAAGCTTGTCCCAAATATCTTTAGCGGATTTACAATGTACAACTTTGGTGAATACCGTATCACCGAGACCATTCAAAAGTGCATTTTTGGCTTTGGAATTATTCCACCGAGTTTCACTGCTTTGTCATTTGTGGCTGGAACTGTTGGTGCTGTGTATCCATCTACAATTGAATGTGAAACTTGAAATCCCTGTGCTTGTATATATGTCTTCATTCTTATGCTCCAAAAAGCATACTTCTATCCATTCAAATGTGGTATTCCATTTTTATACAAGTTGGTACTCTCCATGATCTACCTTTCAGTGGTTAAACTGATTTCTGAAGGAACCTGACTTTGATACCAATTGTTGAATTACTGAGAGCGGGGGTGAGTTAGTAATAGCATAATTATAATCCTTTTTCTTCAAATAATCCAAGTGTTATATCAATGTATAATTATTATCCAATAATGAGCAATAAGAAATGAACAATTAAACACATACACAGTACACTAGTGTTTTACGTGGAAACCCAAATCGGAAGAAAACCACAAAATGATTTTTCTTATATGTCTTGAAGAATTACATTCATTGGAAGCACCAACTTCCTTTGAGCTGCAATTGGAAGGAGGCTCCAACCCCCTAGTTTCTTAGGCTACAACCTGAGGGAAGATCCAACTCCCCAATTCTCTGGCTACAACCAGAAGGAGGCTACAATCCCCTATGTTCTCTGGCTACAACTGGAAGGTGGCTACAACCACATGTCCTTGCCCTGTCCAACTGCCCTGAAGTAGAAGTAGAATGATGGAACCACTGTCACACTATCATTGTGAGATATACCGCTGTAAACCTGTAAAAATAAACTTGAACCATGCATCAACCTGTACCTCAACCTGTAATGAACATGTACCATAAACAAGTGCATCAACCATGCACCAACCTGTACCAAACAATCTGTAATCAACCTGTACCATAAACAAGTGCAACCAACCATGTACCAAGTATGTACCAATCATGTGTCAACTACTCATCAACTATGACTCATCAATATGTACCAACATGATCAACTATACACCTCATGTATGTGCCAACTCACAACTACTTGTCTCAACCATGTACCCAACTTATACCTCAACCAAAATCCCTCATCAATTTTATCATCCAAATATGATTTATAACTCTGTAATAGACCTAGTGTATATGATCACATACCTACAAACCTTCCTTAACTTTAAACAACAAGAGACTAACATTTACATCAAACTTTTCTTTATTCTCACATGACTAGTTTTGGATTAGTCAACATCCCTAACTTGAAATAATCATAACTTTGTACTTGTAATGAATAAAGATTTAAAACTGATACACAATGTTCTTCAGTTTTTTTTATGCAATTCCTCCAGGTTTCACTACTTGGAACCTCTCTTAAAAGTATTTATAGCAAAAATGGCATACCTTGTTGAATTGTGGCTTATTCTAGAGAGAAACCTTGTAGAGCGCGCCCCACATAGAATATTTGTTTAATCAATATGAAACTGTTACAAAACATACTAAAAAATGTAATGTAACCAAAAAATTTGGTCTTACTGAATTTGGATATGTGTTGAAGAAGATATGACGTTTTTACCTGAAACACATGTTTTTGACTAGTTTCGGGACTAGCCACAAACCCTATTTCCCACAGAGTGTAACTCCAAAAATACAACGACCCACAAGATGAATTTTTTACCACATATACTTGGATATTTTTCCTCAATGGAATAGAAATTGCATGGTCTAAATCATTCTAGAAAACAAGTTATTGTGAAAATGGTGAGATGACCGGTAAATAACATACCTTAGAAAACATCATCAAAAGAATTTATCCTTCCTTGAATTCTGGCCTTCTTTTTTTCACCTTCCCTCATAAATTCAGCTTAGATATCCTTTGGTTACCTCAGACACCTATAAGTATTCAATATTCTCAAGTGTTTCTAAAATGAGAAATCCTTGCCTCTTATTTATACTCTCCAAGTAGCTTCCTTAAAAACATCTTCTAGGTCACTTTGCCCACTTTCATTTTCTTAGGGTTAACCCACTTCTAATTTCTCCATTAAATTTATTATTTAAATAATTTATTTTGTATTCACTTTGAATTATAGTACACTCATCAATTCACTTTATTATTTACTTTCTAAAATCTCTTAAACCACTTTGACTACTTTGACCTTTTGGGGCTTCTAGATGACATAAGAGGGTCCTCCAACTTTGTAAGGACATAACTCTCAAAATTTGAGGAGTTATGTGATGTTCCACATACCACCAGAAATGGAATGACATGTACCATCCATATAGAATAGTATTACCTGCAAATATATCAAAACTCATACCATTATCCATCAAACAAACTTGGGTCCATTACCCAAACCTGGGTTCTCCAAATTCTCATGGCCATAACTCTCTAACCATGAGGAGTTATGTGACGTTCCACATACCACTGGAAAGGGAATGAAAATAACTATCCATATAGGATAGTTTCAATGAAAAATTCACTAACCTTCATCTCATTATTCCAAAAATAAGCATGGGTTCTCTAACCATACTTCTAGGATAACTCAATCCGCAAAGCATCTTCCCGTGAGGGATTTCACCATAAGGGACCACTTTGGAGTTCATCCATTTATACTTATTATCAACCATGAAAAGATAATAACGAGTCATCTTTACATCATACTATCTTGGGTCCATTACCCAACCTGTGTGTTACGGGGCTTTCTTCAAGGGTTGACATCAATGATAACCAACCTTAATCAACATCATTGTATGTGGGCTGTCTTGAGAATGACTAGCCATGCATGTGGGTTGTTTTGAATCTGTAGGCTATGCGAAATATTACGTCAGAAATATTCTTAGCCACTCATTCATAGGCCCTCGTTCTAGCGCCAATTCAGTTGAGGGGTCCTAAATCCCTTTAACTCAATAGCAGGAACCAAACCCGCCACAGAGGCCCAATTAGACTCTACAACGTTTGATGGTGGAATGGTTTTCCAAATCTTTCTATCTAGCCAATTTATCGATGGGTTTTACCTGGTGATTGACAAGATATCTTCCTATGAAAGTTCCTTCTATTGTTTAAACGTTCTCCTTTTGTCTTTTCTTTTATTAGATGAGTCTGATAAAATGATGTGCGTTGGTATAAACCAACTGGTGGAAGGGGGTCTTAACTACTGAAGAAGGTCAAGCCTGGGATAACCCTCATGCTCAAGCATGCAAACAAATATATTCATACAAGTTACAAGCCTAGTACTAATACATTAACTTGGTGGTATTTCAATTATTGACCGAGATACAATTATCGTAAGAAAATACGCATGTAATAAGATGATGGAAAGAAAAATAGTTTCCTTAGCTCTAACATTAGTCACACATTAATACAACGATTTTATTTCCATTATTAAGAACAAGAACTGTAAAAATATTAAAACAGATAACTTATCAATAGATTCAAAAACTTTTACTTGTTACAACATCAATTACTAAAATAAAGTCGGAAGTAATTCCTCCTCAATCCAATCACATAATGCCTTTGATGAAAAACATAATTTTGTCTCCAGTCCTAAACATGACTTCTCAATTAAGGTAGTTCAGAAATAGTTCTTTACAATTCCAAAAATGAGGGTCTTTACAAAAACCATAAACCTTTTCTAAAAGTTCAATCCCTTTATTTATAACGAATCACTAACTAAAAATACCTACTACAAGTGTAAGTTAAGTAAAACAAAATATCACGACGTCTCGCTTGATCTCTTTCTTCTATGAGAATCATCTCATGGTTTTAGAGGGAGTGGATGACTCTTCTCATATTCCGACCACTTGATGAAGAGATCCTCGCATGTGTTTTCATACGAGAACCTGTGTTGGTCGATCAGGGTTGAAAGAATTTATTTTACTTCTACTGTACATTCTTTGTATGTGACTATTTTAATACTCAACCACTACAGAACTTCATGAGCCTTGATGGGATGCTCCATAAATTATTGTAATTGACCTGGCGCCATGCTTGCCACCTGTGAGATCTTTGTTGTCCATAGCGCAAAATGGAAGTGTTCGAATTCATTTTAGTGATTTAAACAGAGATGAACTTACCTTGTCGCATCAGCTATTCAATTCATGATATGAGTGCGGTTCTACAAAATCTTCCGCCAGATCTTCATTATGTTTAAAACTAAATTTGATCATAGGTCGACGACGCATGCACAGGTTATAACATGGCCTATCGATGCTTTCAAATTCCTATTGTTAAATCGGTGCACAAGGTAGCAATGTATGTGGGGTGAAGAATTAACTGGCCTATTAAATGACAGAATCTGATCGTATCTCGTGTTGAAAATGTCCCATCATTTCGCTAATCTAGTTGGTGGATCGAGGTGAGGGTTTCTCTTTAAACACTTTTTCGTTGATATCTCCCTGCAAAAGCTCCGACACCAATCCATATTTCCATACAGAGATGATATGGCAAGCCCGACTCGGAGGTGTGACTAGGACACAGGGAACGCTAAGATGAATCAGGACGAAACTAGACCGTATGACACCCCTATGCGAAAAAGACACATGGCACTTGAGATCGGCATCTTGGTTTACTCATGTTATTCGGAATCAAGGACTTTTCCCTAGCTAATCGTTCTAACAACATATCCTACCCTGCCGATGCAAAAAAGTATCAAGGATTGGTGATCGACGATAAGCTTACCTAAGTGCTCCTGGATTAACTCTCTCGAAAACATTTTGATACCGAAAGTGCATTGGGGGTCGGTGATCGGAGATGCGTCAACGCAGAAATTTTCAGTGATTTAACTCTTCGAGATTTCGCTGACCCCGAACCAAGACATCCATCATCATCTATCGGGGGTTTATCATGGATTATGTCAAATTTTAGTACTCTCGTATTTTGTCGACTCCGATGGTGATCGGCTATCTCCTAAAACTGCATGGTGAATTACTAACACAAACTTACTCTGCCTTTTACCGACGCTGATAGTGCATCGACGATTGGTGATTATTATTACTGTGCGACCATTATACCTACTTCTTTTTTTCCGACATCGAACGCAAGCACGCTAGTCACAGTGTTAGCTTCAGATTCTTAGTTAGAATGCCAATTTATTTTAGACACAAGGTTTCATTTAACAAGTTCAAGCAAACCCGATTCGATCGATAAGATTCATGAAAATAAAATAAACCATCAGCCATAGTGAACTTAATTCAAACAATAAAACAAAAGAAACAAGTGGTACCCAAAAGTCATAGAATTTCATAAAAATATTTTAGAGTGTGTTGAGCGCTCAACACACTGGTAGGAGGGATTACTAAAGAATTGAAAGCGACACAAAATAAAGTATGGCCTTCCTTTCCTATTCATCTTGGTATGTTCACACTACTTGACTTTGGGCATATGAAGGTTGAAGAAGCAGCTTTGGAGGACATCAAATTGGTTGATATTGAATTCAAGAAACATGATCCTCATAAGGTGTTTTAGAATCATCTAGCTCATTTCAATATGAAGAGATAAATTCATGAAGATTCCCCTTATGATGATATTTTCAAAGGTGTCATATCTTATGAAGAAGTTCAAAGCAAAGTTCAGAAGTTACTGCCAGATCACTAGTCTGGTTTTCTTAGTTTTCAAAAACACATAAGGACCAGCCTTCCAAATATTTTACAAGGAGAATCTAAGATTTCCTTGCCATCACAGGAAATAACATCCATAGAGCCTCAAAAAGGTAGCACAACTGTAGACCAAGCTGAAGAAGTAATAAAGAATCCATAGGAGTTATTTAAAAAGATAAATACATCAATGCTAAATAAAAAGGAGCAGGAGATGTTAGCATATTTTGAAGCCTTTATGAAGCAAGGACATACTTTTCCTTTTTCACTGTCAGCCACTACTCATGTTGTTCCAATTATCACAAGTCCAGAGAAGTCCACTGCACTTACTTCTATTATTCTCTCACTGACTCCCATAATCACAAGTTTCAAAACTCCCAGTTCAGAGGCAATTCGTATAGATGAACTTACACCTATTCTACCTGACAAGATGCCTCCTTCAAGTTTCGTTTTCAACAAGAAAATAAGAGCCATCGTAAAAAGATAATCTCAACAGAAGGAAGGAGTGGTCACTAAAAAAAACAGACTAGTGTATGATGGACAGGGACAAAATGATCCTGAATTTGCCAAAGGAGTTGCAGATTCATTAGGAGCCTTTGCCACTACTAATCAATGGTCAGTGGATAATCTTACTAAGCAGTTGCAACAAAAACTCTTCATCTTGAGAACTTGCAAAATGAGATGCAACGTGTAGAAATAACCTTCTAGAGTAGGATGAATTATGATACCGAACAGATCATATTGGGCTATCAAGAACAAATGAAGCAACTACAGGAGAAATTGGAGGCGAGTGTCCAAAATCTGCAGTCAAGTAACTTAATTATTTCTCAGCAAAATAGTTTAAATGAGCAATTACAAACCTAAATAGTTGTGCTAGAAAACACAAAAATAGACCATGCTGCATTCAAAATGGAAGCATCTGAGAGAAATGAAAGTTTGGGATTTGTTCAGTTAGATCTATATGAATCAGTGGATACTGTCCAGAAGTATTATCAAAGGATCAACACTTCTCTAAAAATTATTTATGACAAAGAAAAATAAGCTTGTGCAACTAGATCTAGGTTCCAAGAATTTATCGTTTGGAGATAGAAAGTGAACTTTCTCGGTCTCGCTCCTTTTTCACAATATGAGCACATGAAGGGATAAATGGTTTAAAATTTTTGGGAGACAAACCTTGAATAAAGAAAGAAACTGTCCAGAGAGGTTAAGGAGGCTTGTCTGAATGCCCTTGTTGTTGTCGAGTTAGAGTTGGTTGAATTTAAATATGATGTTATCTCCGATACACTTGGGTAGATCGAGATAGATAAAAATAAAGAAAATTCCATGAAAAACAAGGAGAGTATACAGAATACAATTCAACAAGTAAATCAGATTTATTTACAAAACATAGATGATCTATTGGTAAAAACAAAGTTACAACACCAAGTTACAGCTCAGGCAATCAGGAATATTCAAGATAAACTATCACTAGTGCATAAAAGGATGTTTGCATTCGAGTTGAATGAAAACATTGAACCTTCTAAATTTGTGGTAGCATTAATGGATATGTGTGATCAATTCAATGAGAAGAAAAAGGGAAGAACATATATGAGAAAATAAAGAAGCAAAAAGAAATGCCAGCGTATCAAGCATATCTTGGCAAATTTTCTTTTCGGTTTTTAGATTTTGATTGTATTCTATTTTTAGAGTTGAAAAGTTGGAATGTCTAACTACTTCTAGCTAAGACAACTTTTGTATAAATAGGTAGATATTAGATCTATTCAAGGCTTTTTCTCGCCGTATGTAAAAGATAGCACTTATTTGAATATCAATATAAAGAGAAGACATAGATTCTAAGTCTCGTTTATGTTGAGTTATGTGTTTCCTCTGTATTTCCATTTTATTCTCACTTTAGTTTCTTTATATGGTTCTTGAAGATTGAATGATTACAATTTATTAATACAACTACTTTGATATTAATATATTGGAGGTTTTCTCCGCTGCAGTTTTTCCTCTATTCTTACTTTGAGTAAAAACAAGACTTGTAATTTGTGTGAGTTTCTACATTTTAATCATTTGTCAAGAATACATCTCTTATTTTTCTTCTACTATGAATGAGGTAAGACTTATCTGTAATTGATCCCTTACTTTGTTATAACAGTTTTGTGAATCATTTCTACATCACATAAAATTATAATATTGACTCAGAGAAAGAGATAATGCCTCTGTATTTTCTTATTATAAGTTTCACTCAAAGTTGCATCTTAGAAAATTGAAGGTAGAAGAAATCATTATAATTTTTTTTTCTTAAATTATATGATTCCTGACATTATTCTTTGAGCCTAGAATCAATCTCAAGAACAACATCTTTTTGACGTCGTTGTCGGGGAGGCAAAGAAACAAATTCATTTTTCCCTGGGAGAACGATAAAGTTAAGTTTCGATTTTTTATGGTGAACAAAGATTGAACATGTGGATTAGGCTCATTTTCATATTTCACCTGGCGACTCCATTGTAGGAAAAACTAGAATCTGGTAAAAAAAATACCAGAAATAACCCAGACGAAAAGTAGACTACGCTGGTTAAAATCCTGAAAAATTGGTGAAATCCAAGGGATATCTCAAGAAAACTTCTGGATCAGTAGGTGAGATATATCAACCTGAAGTTACTTGTGTAAATGTTAAGATCCCAACTGAAGAATGAAGCATCAAAGATAAACATCAAAAATTTCATTTTGTAGAAGCCTCATCTAGTAAATATGAAGTTAAATTAGAAGTTTTGGAAGAAGTAGCTCCTAAAGTAAAATCAAATGATCCAAAGAGTGAATTTATCTAGACTATCCCTATCTCATTGATAGATACTTTTACCAGTGAACGCAAAGAATCCTTTTCGATCCCCAATATCATTTTTACTCAGCCGATTCTTAGTCTTCCTAAAGTAGAGGTTTATGTTTCCAAAAACTCTGAAGATCATTTTCTACTCTTAGGATCATCTCGTATTACTTCTCTCAATTATCCATCTAGTCCATCTGAAATACTAGGTTCAAGTTTTGATTTTCCACCTCACTTAAATTTCTCATCTCTTTCACGAGATCTGTCACCTTACGATTTTTTAGTTGAGCTTTGTTCACATCTTCCAAAAGAAATCAAAGGTTTAGTACATCAGTCTTTTGAAATTTTCGACAATCTCCAGTATAGTCCTTGAATTTCTTCTCCAATAATTTCAATGGCTGGTGTTGGAGGTGTCAGAGGTGGGGGAGCTGGAGGTGGGGGATTTGGTGGACATGTACCAATACCTCCTCCAAGAAGTTTTACCAAATTTTTTGCTAGATATGATCATTTATATCTTCTTGTTTTCTTGCATGATCTACCTGATAATTACATGAAGAGCCTACCTAAATTTAAAGGTGAAGGGGATTTAATAACCATCGAGCATATAGTCTTTTTAAACCAATTTGTTGATATTCTTGGTATCGAGCACAAACATGTTTATCTGAGACTGTTGGTACAAACTTTCGAAGGACATGTTATAACTTGGTTCATGGGACTCCCTGTGGACTCTATACCATCATATAATGATTTAGATACTTCTTTCTTGAGGAAATGGGGTGAGAAAAAATACCACTTATATTATTTAACTAAATTTGGAGCTTTAAGAAAGAAAACATATGAATTTGTTTTAGAGTTTATACAAATATTCAACAAACTCTATAACAAAATCCCAGCTAAAGTAAAACCCTCCCAGTCAGTTGCAAAAGTAACCTTTTTAGGGGCCTTTGATTCTGATTTCGCATTACTTCTAAGAGAAAGAAGGGCCACAAATTTAGCTGGGATGCAAGATGATGATATTGAGATTGAATCCAATATGATGGCATCAGGAAAGTTAAAAATGAAATTAGAGATCGGAACAAGAAAACCTAAGCGTTTTAGAGAATAAGCAGGTCCCTCTGGCTCTAGAAGAAATACTTCAAAAGAAAAAATGGATGAGATGGATAAGATTATAAAAGAGTTATCTAACAAAATTTGCAGGTTGGAAATGGAAAAAGCCAAACCTGATCCATATGCTAGAAATAAATTTAGGAGAAATCCTAATACAAATACTCAGATTCAACAAATAAAAATCAAGAATGAGCATCAGAAGATCCAAGCTCCTTTTAAAACTGAAAATCTTATACAGGGAGATAAGGTGCAAGATTATGAATAATTAGATGAAGATCTAAAAAATGTTAGTGACGATGATGTTGAACCTCATTTAACCAAACAAGATTATGAGAAATCTTTGAACATAGGATTTTTATTTGATGACGATCAAGATGCCAACAATTTGGGAGACTCTACATATAAGGGTCTTATTGATTTAGTAATGGATGAGCTTCAAAATAAATATAACTTGAGGCCAAGAGAGAAGAGTTCCACCAATAATCCACCAAGAAAGCTATTGTCAAGAAATAAATCTAGCGAGCCAGTAATTTCAAAAGAACCCATTGAAACACAAGTTGCTCGAGTTAAAGATGTTGAAACAAAAGAAACTCATACCAAGAAGCAGGAAAATAAAGAAGCTGAAGTTCAGACCAGAGAGTTCAAAAAATCAGTTGGTATCTTCAATATGGAAAACAAATTGATTAAAATTAAAATTCCAGTTCCTCTTATTGGACTTGCTAGAAATCCAGTCTATAAGAAACAAATTTCAAAGGTAATAATTTTTTTTGATGATGAATGTCAAGCCGATGTAATTAACTTGCAAGATGAAAAACCTACGATCATGTTTGGACCACACATTGAGAACAATAAAGATTTTGTTGCTCCATTCTATATCTCATTGACCATACATGATCACCTACTACACAATTGCATGTTAGATTTAGATGGTTCACACAATTTAATGCCTAATATTATAATGGAAAAATTGGGCCTTCAAATTAACAAACCTTATCAATATCTGTATTCTTTTGATTCTAGAAAGGTTAAGTGTCTGGGTATGATTAAGGATTTGGTTGTAAATATTGCTCAAGTTCCAGTGAAAAGTATCCTTATGGATGTGGTGGTTGTTGACGTCCTTCCAAGTATGGCATGCTTTTATCAAGATCTTGGGGTGACAAGCTAGGAGGATCAGTGCAATTAGACATGACATACGCTACAATTCCAATTTTTGGTGGAGAGTTTACCCGTTTGTACAGATAAACTAGACTGGCTTATACTGCAAGTGACCCTCAACCCTAATAACTATCCAATCTATGTTGCTGATCAGGATTTAGGTAATTGTATTTTATCTATAGATGATGATTTTGAATAATGTACAGAAAAAGAAAATCCAAAAGATGAATTCTCAAAGAAAAATATAAATATTAGAGGTGAGATGTGGAAGATGTTCTTTGATGGTGCTTCATCTTGGGAAGGAATGGGCGTTGGAGTTCTATTTGTGGCACCAGGTGATGAATAATACATTCCTTTTTCATATAGATTACAATGGGATATTGATTACACCAATAATGGATGTGAATATGAAGCGCTAATTTTAGGATTAGAAGCTGCAAGATAATTAAAAATACAACATTTAATAGTCTATGGTGATGTTGAGCTCATTGTAAAACAAATAAAACAACAATATCAAGCTAAGCATCTGAGAATGAGGTCTTATAGAAACTATGCTTGGGATCTCATATAAAATTTCTTCTTATCTTTTAACATTCATTTTATTCCCAGATTGCATAATCAACAAGTTGTTTCTTTAGCTAAAGTTGCAACAACTTTTGTACCTCCCATTGTTTTAAAATTAAAATATCACATTGATATGAGGCATAAGCCTTCAATCCCAAACAAGGTTCAACATTGGCAAGTGTTTTAGGATGATGAACAAATCAAGCAATTTCTGGAAATGGTAGATGAGTTTTCCGAGACTCACATTTATTAGGAAAATCTGAATGATCCTACTTGGATTATGCAAGAAGGAGAAAATCCAAAAACGTTCAAAGACAAAATCGAAAATCAAAGAATGCTTGTACTAAAAAATAATCAAATTCCCAAAGGTATTATTCCACTAGAAAGGTTGCTTGAAAAAAATGACATACTTCTAAAGTCTACCCTACAACCCCAACTTGAAGAGGTTGAAGATTGTAATGTAGGAACAAGTGAAAACCCTAAAATGGTTAAAATATCTAAATATCTTCCGAATGAAGTAAAAAATAAATATGTTGAGGTACTCAAACAGTACAAATATGTTTTTGCGTGGTCTTATGAAGATTTAAAAACCTATGACACTTCTGTTATCGAGCATAAAATTCCTTTAAAGCCATGTATTAAGCCTTTTAGGTAGAAACTTAGGCAAATAAATCCAATTCTTTTTCCAGTAATAGAAAGGGAGGTTAAAAATCTCCTTGAAGCAAAGATCATTGTTCCCCTTAGATACTCTAAATGGGTAACCAACTTGGTCCCTGTCATGAAGAAAAATGGAGAGATAAGACTATGTGTTGATTTTAGAAACCTAAATCGATCCTCTTTAAAAGATAATTATCCTCTCCCAAAAATGGATCATGTTCTTAAAAAGGTGGTAGGGGATAATAGAATATCTATGATCGATGAATTCTCGGGATACAATCAAATTGATGTTCATGAAGACAATATAGATAAAATTGCATTTACGACTCCTTGGGGAACCTTCATGTATGATAAAAGACCTTTTGGTTTAATGAATGCAGGAGAAACTTTTCAAAGAGAAATGGATATAGAATTTGTTGGTGAGCATGATAAATTTGTTGTTATTTATCTGGATAATCTAACAGTTTTTTCTGATTCTGATACAGAACACTTGGTTCACCTCAGACAAACTTTTGACAAATGTAGAAAATTTAGTTTGTCACTAAACCCCAAGAAATCACATTTTTCTATGCAGGAAGGTAAGCTTCTAGAGCATATCGTATCAAAGGATGGAATAAAAATTGATCCCAAAATAGTTGAATCTACTGATCTAATCAACATTCCTAGAAATAGTAAAGAAATTCAATCTTTTATAGGAAAAATCAATTTCTTAAGGAGATTTATTCCTAATTTTGTTGAAATAGTTAAATTGATTACAAATATGCTCAAGAAGGATAATGAGGTAAAATGGACTAAGGAAGCGAAAGCGTCCTTCGAACATGTGAAGAAATCCATAGGAGAAGCACTGATACTGGTAAGTCCTGACTATACAAAGGAGTTTTTGATTTTCTCTTTTGCATCTGAATACACTATCGTAGCAGTACTTTTTCAGAAAAACAAAGAAGGATTCGAACATCCGATTTCCTTTTTTAGCAAAAGCCTCAGAGATTTAGAGTTAAGATATGATATTCTAGAAAAGTATGCTTACGCAATGGTGAAAGAACTTAAATCTTTCCAAACATATGTTTTACACTCAAAAATAATTTCCTACCTACCAACAAATGCAATTAAAGATATCTTGGTACAACCAGACAATGATGGAAGGAGAGGAAGATGGTTGGCTAAAATTCAAGAGTTTGATTTAGAAGTTAAACCAACTAAACTTGTAAAAGGTCAAGGTCTGGCAAGGCTGCTAGCTTAATGAAATTTTAGAGCTCTTGGAATAAATCACTTTGAATCTCATGATTCTTTCTCAGATATAGAGTAAATTGATGATCAAGCACCTATTACTCAGATTGATGATAAGTTCTCCTCCTCATCCTGGCATAGTGACATAGTTTCATATCTACTTACTCTGCAATTTCCAAATAATATGACTCCTTCTAAGACAAGAACATTGAAGTTAGATGCAATTAAATATTTCATCAACAATGCCAAGTTATAATGGAAGGATCCTTTGGGTTTCTTTTTATGCTTCCTTACAGAATTAGAAACAAAATGCGTCATTGATGAATTCCATAAAGGAATATGTGGAGGACATCATGCCTAGAGAGCAACAACTTACAAAATTTAAGGGCATGATACTATTGGCCGAAATTATTCATTGATGTAAACTCAAGGGTAAGAGCTTGCAATTCATGCCAATTGTTTGTTGGTAAGAAAAATCTTCCCGCCTTACCTTTAATTCTAGTTAAAGCTAAAGCTCCTTTCTGACAATGGGGCTTAGATTTTATTGGAGAAATTCACCGCAATCAAGTGCTCAACATAGATGGATTTTGACTGCTACTGATTATTTTACAAATGGGTTGAAGTTGTTCCAACTCGGAAGGCTACAGATTCAGTAGTAATAATTTTTTTGGAAGAGAACATCCTAGCAAGATTTGGTTGTCCTAGGAAAATATTCATTGATAATGCGCAGGCTTTTAAATCTATTGCAATGATCATTTTTTGTCAAAAATACAATATTATTCTAGGTCATTCTACATCTTACCATCCTCAGGGAAACAAGCTAGAAGAATCATCTAACAAGGGTCTAATGACTATAATAAAAAAAATTTACACAGAAAATAAAAAATCTTGGCATATACATTTAAAATATGCATTATGGGAAAACATAATCAGCACCAAGAAATCCATAGGTATGTCTCCTTTCCAATTGTTTTATATTACATATGTTTTTCTTCCTATTAATCTCGATCTTCCTATGATACAAATCTGGCAGGATGTGAATGAAGAACCGAATGATCTTACAAGAAGAATAAATCAAATCATTGAAGTACGACAAAATAGAGAAGAAGTAGATGATAAGATCCAAAAATACCAGGATAACATGAAAGCCATTTGGGATTAAAAAAAATCCAAAGAGAGGAAATTTCTTCCTGGTGATTTAGTCTTAAAATGGGAAGCTAGAAAAGAAGATTTGGGAAAACATGGAAAGTTTGATCATCTTTGGTTCAAACATTTTAAAATTGTAGCTGTTGAAGGGAGAAATTCATTCTCTCTCCAAAATCTTAACGGAGAAATTCTTGAGACCCTATTAATGGGTGTTTCTTAAAAAAAATTATGCAGTAGTTACTTTTTAGGTTTCCATTGTATATATCGGATTGGATTGACATTAGAAATTTTAATTTTAATTTTTTTCATTTTCCTTTCTTATAAATTATTTGAGTAATTAGGGTGATTGATGTAAATATTTTCAGAATAAATCTTCAGAACATGAGGTAAGGCGGATAGAAAGACATAACACCCATCTTTCCATCTTTCAGATTCTTCAAAATCAGGTGATAAATGAATAACATTCCTTGTTCAAAAATTTAGAACAAAATAAGGTATGAGTTCCTTTTCTTCATTATGGTCTGAATAAAATTCAAAAATTTTTGATTGAAATAAATATAAAGGAAATGTTTCTCGTGATAACATTATCACCTAACCAAAAAGACTAGAAATGTAGAAAAATATAAAAATAAAAATAAATTTGAAATAAGTTTGAGCGACTAAAAATAAGGACGAGATAAAGTTTATTAGGAACTCATATCTAATATACAAACTTGTGTGTAAATAAAACACTTATGATTCAGATCATCTGAATTTTTGACTCATTTCTTCTTTTTCCCTAGTTCTTTCCACCCCAAATTTTCTTTCTCATTTCTTATATTATTAATCTAGATAGAAATAAGAAGACTTAACCTCATGCTAAAAACTTAAAAGAATATTTTCAAAACAAGTTTGGGTGAAAATTTTCACTTTTCTCTTATTTTAATTGGAAAAGTATGTCTAGGCTAATCCTGGTAATTTTAACTCTGATATCAGATTTTAAAAGATGAACAATTTGCTCAAGGTTTATCCCTGAAATGAATAAATTCCCCAAAACCAACCTATAGGTGAAGGTATATTTAAAATCAGAAGAAAGCTAATCTCAGAGTATCCTAAAAATTGTAGACGGACCTTCTTTTTCATTAAAGATTTCAAATGGATATCATCCTTTGTATGTTATATACAAATTGATTGCCCCCACTTCAAAATATTTAATAAAAAAAATATGGTGAAAGGAAATTCAAAATTTTATTGCCCCCATCTTTTCCAAAAGAGATGATGAAAGGAAATTCATAGATTGATTGCCCTCATCTCAAGTAAAATACAATTCGTTTATGGAAGTGGTGAAAGGAAATTTGATGGGAAAGGTAGATAACTTCGCTGGGGTACTGAACAGGCTCGCTGGAAGTGAAGAAATATCTATGATATATATAAGGTTGTCATACATAAATATATCACATAATTTGTTTTCTAGTTATCCTTCCGATGATATTTCTATCCTGAACCAAATGGGATTCCCTAAAACAAATGTGTTACATATGTAGAACCTTGAAGCGAACAAAATCGTGTGAAGTCTGATATTTTTGTTAAAATTACTTTGATTATCTTAAAAAAATATGAATTCAGTTTCAAGAAAAGAAACCACTTATTAGCTTGTCTTGAGATCAATTACTAAGTGTGCTTTAGAGATTTTTAGATTTGGTTAATTTCATGTTTTTATGTATGATTAATTCTTAATAAAACCAGAAAATGTTTTTTTATTTTGGAAAAATAAAAATAAATAATGACTCCATTTACCCAATAAACGAACCTGGTCTACTGTTCTTTCGTGGCTCACAGGGAGCCACAATCCCCAAATGGAGCCTATGTTAGAACATATTAGAATTTTAAACTTTTTTTTAATTTTGTAATATTTTCATTTTTACCTTTAAAAAATAAAAATCAATAATTTTTTTTTATAGAAAATCGCTTTCAAATTTGAATAAATCTATATTCGTTATTTATCAACAGACGCTTATAATATCATCAATAAAAAGTTTCAACTAAATATGATCAAGTGGTTCTCATGTTCTTGAATTTATAAAGTTGTTTGATCGTTAAGAGTAAGTTTCTAACGGCTACTTTGGGACTTTACACTTCAAGAAGATCTCTATCATCATTCAAATGAAAACTCCGAAGTCTTGAAGCTACGAAGTCCCGAAGACATTTTTCCGCAAACGTCTTTTAAAAATATCTACAGATGAATCAATGGACACGTGTCATAAAACCCTTTCATAGGATGACACAAGGCATATAGTTTTAACATTTATATCAAATAATTCACCTATTTTTAGATGACACGTGTCACACATCTTTTCTTGACACGTCATCACTACCACATCACTCTAGGAAAATTTGCTTCAGAAGTAAAAGCAAAGAGTGAGTTCAGGATCATCGAAGTATTTAAATACCGAAGCACATGTTATCAAAATGAATTATAAAATGCAAATAAACATCAAAATAAGTTTAATTAATCATGATTTACTTCAGTTAATTGCTTCGTGAATTCTACCTTCGAAGGATCACTTTTATCCTACATACAAAATTCATGACTGTCGAAGTCCCAAAGTACTTAAGGTTAAAACGATCTCAAAATGCGATTAATTAAAACATAAAACAACTAATTAGTGAATAGCTTCTCCACGATTTCGGCCTTTAGAATATTTCCATTGTTCTACTTTCAAAACCTCTGAATACTGAACCACCAAATATTAATTGCATTTATATCTGATTAAATTTTTAAAATATTTAGGTATATATCACGACGCCAGGTAATAATTTTCATTGATTTCTTGAATAAATGTTCCGTCAGTAAATCGATTCGAAGATTTTTTGAATTTATTATTTTCATGAATAAAAGTATTTCAAGCTTAGCATTCTATCATCTGCAATCGTATATTTTCAGTGATTTAAAGCTCATAGTTTTTCTTATCACAAGAAGGTTAATTCTATTTTCAGAGAATTATGCCACCACGCAAAGCAGGGAAGAAGTAGGAATCATCAGTGGAGGACTCCAACCCTAACATGGATATTCTTTCAGACACTACTTCGTGAATTACAGACACCATCAAGTCTTGGAAGCAGGTGTATGACATTCTGGAACATGAAATTCTCCTTTGCCCGAGCGATTCAGCAGAAGAAGATGACGAAACATTCTCGGCTAAGTTCAGACTAGTGGCTTAGTCAGAATTGCACAGAATCGTTGCTCGTCCAAATATTGTGCCTTACAACGACATGATAAGATGCTCCTTGGATCATGTAGATATCCCATCCCGAAGTATCTCCAATTACCAGAAGACTTATGTCGACTCTTTTCGACCAGAAGACATACGAGTAATGTATAAACTTTCTTTTAGATTTCGAGTAGAGGGAATGCACAGAATTTGGTAGAAATGGTCATGATATAATTAAAACCTGGTGGGGAAATCCAACCAAGTTCAAGACCAACAGTCATATCATATATTCCACAACATCTTTAGATGCCCACCTTTTATATATTTCCATGATGCTCTGTCGGTTAATTGGGAAGAAAAACCCTACACATTTCACTGTGGAATGGGTATCTATTATCCATGAAGTTTCTGAAGGCTATACTTTCAACTGGGCAAAAATGTTGTCAAATAACCTAGCTAAGGAGGTTGTCGAGAACCGATCTTTGAAATCTAGGGGGAAACGTGCTCCTTTTTACATGTCTGTGTACATCATGCACGTCATTTTCTTTATGACTCCATTTCCTCTCATTATTTGGAGATGGACCCCAACTTGTTCTAAATCTGTTCATTTTTATCATTCAAAGTTATGGGAAGAAAACTCCAAATATTTCTTCTATGAAATATGTCACCTTGTAGTGATACCTGTTCATGTGGCCATTTACGGACACCCTCCTCCCAGAATCTTAGAACCTATTATAGGAATTTGATGTGCAATTGTAGACTGGTACATTGAAGAGAATTTATCTTACATCAGAGTATTTGGTTGTTCCATTTTGCTTCACGCCCTTCCAAATTTATTTCCTAATAGATTTATTTGTAGAGAGGTTGCATACCAAACAGTGGTAGGAGGGATTACTAAATAATTGAAAGCGGCACAAAAGAAAGTATGGCATTCCTTTCCTATTCAGGTTGGTATGTTCACACTACTTGACTTCAGGCATACGAAGGTTGAAGCAACAACATTGGAGGACATCGAATTGGTTGATATTGAATTCAAGAAACATGATCCTCATAAGGTGGTTTAGAATCATCTAGATCATTTCAATATGAAGATATACATTCATGAAGATTCCCCTTATGATGATATTTTCAAAGGAGTCAGAGATTATGAAGAAGTTAAAAGCAGAGTTCAGAAGCCATTGCCAGATTAGTGGTCTGGTTTTCTTAGTTTTCAAAAACACAGAAGGACCAGCGTTCCAAAGATTTTACAAGGAGAATATAATATTTCCTTGCCATCACAGGAAATAACATCCACAGAGCCTGAGAAAGGTAGCACAATTGCATACCAAGCTGAAGAAGTAACAAAGAATCCATAGGAGTTATTTAAAAAGATAAATACATCAATGCTAAATAAAAAGGAGCAGGAGATGTTAGCATCTTTTGAGGCCTTTATGAAGCAAGGAAATACTTTTCCTTTTTCACCATCAACTATTACTCTTGTTGTTCCAATTATCACAAGTCTAGAGAAGCTCACTACACTTACTTCTACTGTTCTCTCATTGACTCCCATAACCACAAGTTTCGAAACTCCTAGTTCAGAGGCAATTTGTATAGATGAACTTACACATATTCTACCTGAGGAGATGCCTTCTTCAAGTTTATTTTTCAACAAGAAAATAAGATCCATCGTAAAAAGAGAATCTCAAAAGAAGGAAGGAGTGGTCACTAAGAAAAATAGACTAGTGTATGATGGACAGGGACAAAATGATCTTGAACCTGCCAAAGGAGTTGCAGATTCATTAGGAGCATTCTCCACTACCAATCAATGGTCAGTGGATAATCTTACTAAGCCGCTGCAACAAAAATCTCTTCATCTTGAGCACTTGCAAAATGAGATGCAACGCGCAGAAATAACCTTCCGGAGTAGGCTGAATTATGACATTGAACAGATCAGATTGGGCTATTAACAACAAATGAAGCAGCTACAGGAGAAATTGGATATGAGTGTCCAAAATCTGCAGTCAAGTAACTTAATGATTTCTCAGTAAAATAGTTTAATTGAGCAATTACAAACCCAAATAGTTGTACTAGAAAACAAAAAAATAGACCATGATGCATTCAAAATGAAAGCATCTGAGATAAATGAAAGTTTGGGAGTTGTTCAGTTAGATCTATATCAAGCAGTGGATACTATCCAGAAGTATTATCAAAGGATCAACACTTCTTTGAAAATTATTTATGACAAGGAAATGGAAGCTTGTTCATCTAGATCCATGTTCCAAGAATTTATCGTTTGGAGACAGAAAGTGAACTTTCCTAGTCTCTCTCCTTTTTCACAATATGAGCACTTGAATGGAGAAATGGTTTTAAAGGTTTGGGAGACAATCCTTGAAGAAAGCAATAAACTGGCCAGAGAGGTTAAGGAGGCTTGTCTCAATGCTCTTATTATTGTTGAGCCAGATTTGGTTGAATTTAAAGATGATGTTATCTCCGATACACTTGGGCAGATTGAGATAGAGAAGAATAAAGAAAATTCCATGAAAAAAAGGAGAGTATACAGAATAGAATTCAACAAGTAAATCAGATTGATTTACAAAATATAGATGAGCTATTGGTAAAACCAAAGTTACGACACCAAGTTACATTTCAGGCAATCAGGAAGATTCAAGATAAATTGCCACTAGTGCATAAAAGGATGTTTTCATTCGAGTTGAATGAAAACATTGAACCTTCTAAATTTGTGGTAGCATTAATGGATATGTATGATCGGTTAAATGAGCAGAAAAAGGCAAACACATCTGCGAGCAAATATAGGAGAAAAATGAAATTCCATCATATCAAGCATATCTCGGCAAATTTGCTTTTCGGTTTTTACATTTTGATTGTATTCTATTTTTAGAGCTGAAAAGATGGAATATCTAACTACTTCTAGTTAAGACAAATTTTGTATAAATAGGTAGATCTTAGATCTATTCAGGGCTTCTTCTCGTCATATGTAAAAGAGAGCACTTATTTGAATATCAATATAAAGAGAAAACAAGGATTTTAAGTCTCATTTCTGTTGAGTTATGTGTTTCCTCTGTATTTCTATTTTCTTCTCACATTAGATTCTTTATATGGTTATTGAAGATTGAATGATTAAAAATTAGTAATACAACTACTGTGATCTTAATATATTGGAGGTTTTTTCAGCTACAATTTTTCCTCTGTTCTTACTTTGAGTAAAAACAAGACATGTAATCTGTGTGAGTTTCTACATTTTAATCATCTTTCAAGAATACATCTCTTATTTTTCTTCTACTGCGAATGAGGTAAGACTTATATGTAATTGATCCCTTGCTTTGTTCTAACAGTTTTGTGAATCATTTCTACATCACATAAAATTATAATATTGACTCAGAGAAAGAGATATTGCCTCTGTATTTTCTTATTATAAGTTTCACTCAAAGTTGCATCTTAAAAAACTGAAGGTAGAATAAAGCGTTATAAAAAACTTTTCTTAAATTATATGATGTGTGACATTATTCTTTGAGCCTAGAATCAATCTCAGGGACAATAGGGCGGAGAAGATACCTCATCAACGGATACCAACACTGCAAATTAGATTTTCATGAAGCTTCTAGCGCCAACAAAGAGTTGTTATGGTTTGAGAGGAAGTAGAGGTGCTAATCTAGAGATTTAAAAGAAAAGTGTCATTTTTACATATATTTGCGTGTTTATTTGACAAGATCAAATTTGTATTCATTGTATTACATTTGTTGAATTTTTTGTGCTCATACCTCCACATCTTGATAAATATGGCCTCTCCCATTGAGAATCTCACTTTTCGTAGCCTGATTCATTATCTGCTGCAAAGCTTTTCTTCTCATCGAATTCATTAAAATTTTGTGTGGTGTTTTTTTCCCCAAATAACATCGATTCCAATTCGAAACTTGGTGATCCCGATCCCTGGATCGATACTCTACACATACAGTAAAGTTTTCACCCTCGTGCTCAAATTTTCACATGGCTTCCTGGCTTGAATTCCATCATGGAGCTTCTGAGATACGCTCTGCATATTAGAGGAAACCCCATTTCTGCGCCATTGGTTTATTTGACAACATTTTTTTTTTTAGTGTGTTTTATGGAACCACCATACAAGCTGGTCAGTGAAGTATAGTATCGTTTTATCATTTCACCAATTGGAAATAAAAATAAAAATAAATAAAATAAACTTCTCCTATCAACCTCCAGTCTGATCTTCCATCATAAGGATGATGGTTTAAGCACTTGATTGGTTCACATAGGTCTCAGAATGAAGCTCGATCCAACACACATTTTATGATATTTGCTTCATTTGTTACATAGAGAATGAAATGAAGTGAACTAAAGGTTCTGTGCACTTTGTCAAAGACTTCCCCCATCTCCATAAAATGATATTGAATGCCACCACAAATTTCACCGGAAAATATGGAAAAATCCCCATCATGTTGGCTCCATCAATGTATCGGCCCCCAACATTAGAGGCGGTGTGTGTGTCATGGTTGTTTGAATCCCTCTAAATCCTCTTTTGGATCTATCACACTTGCTTGGGATTTGGATCCACAGTCTACATGTTTTTAACCCTAGGCCCATGGAACAAGCTTATATTATGTCAGTCTACCTGCTACGAATTTTTTAATACAACATTATCTATCTTCTATCCATGGATCTCTTCAATAGTCAAGCGAGAAAAGGATTTATCAATCAGACAGGAGATATTATTGAACCTCTGCAAAAATAATTCTAAATGGTTGATCATGCTATGCAAATGGAGATGCAGGTTTTGTTTCGCGCACGTCTTTTACTGGACAGGAAGTCACTGCAAAGTCCATTCGACTTCAGAACTGGTCGAATTCTCATTGTAGCAGCCATAGTTTGGGCATTTTAACAAAAAATTAGGAGCCAAGGCGTGGTTGGAACTCTCATTTTTTTTTCTCAAAGAAAAAGTCTCGTGAAAACCCCAAGGTCGTGACCAAGAACAATTAAGCTTCTTCGTCAACAAAAAGTTGAAATTTTTAAAATCCTGAAGGCGCATAACTGCCATGGTTGTGTTTTGTGATGGTGCAAAGAAAAAGAGAAGCAAAAGAAGAGCAATGGGTGTCCACAAGATACCTCATCGAGGAAACACATCATTTCAGTCCAAAACGCAATCCACAACAAATTTGTCATCGATTTTCAGTCCAGAACACGAATTGCTACACAGATTCTTCAACAATCTGCTTGAAATAATTTTTAAATCTCTTTGAAAACGCCTAAAATATCTACTCAGTGATTTTCTCATCCAAAATACATAGTGATCTTCTCAACAAATGTACCTCCTATCCTCCATTTAGCATGATGTCAGTGGAAAAGTCTCAACGACCTCCAGCGTATTCAAATTCTTGGTTGAACTGCCACCAATGCTAAAGGAAATAGATCGACCCAATCGCTGCTAAAGATCCAAATCAATTTGAGTGGAAGACATGGATCCACTAATTGCATTCTTGGCGAATGCAGAAGGAGAATGATTTATTGTTCAGGTTGTTTCAGACACCGAAGGTGAGAATTTGGCAATAGAAACATGGATTTTGGTTGAGTTGGAACTCCACATGCCTGTGCCCAACTGGAAGTAAAGTCTATTCTATTTCTTGTCACAATACATATTTTATAATATTGGTATTCAACGATAGAGTCTTCTATGATATCATTATTCGACAATAGAGTCTTCAAGATATTCAGTGATATGAACCTCCAAAAGTACGATTTGATCAATCTCAGGTGGATCGAAATTCTTTTAACCAATTGCTTTGATTGGGTGATGATTTCCATTATCCTTGGAATAACAAGTAAAAGAATTGTTGCATTATAAATTCTTGTGGGTTGATAGATTTGATGTTGCAATGGCATATTATAGCTTTGTCAAAGGTTTAAAAGAATTTGCAAAGAAACCATGTTTCTCTTTTGTAAGGAGGCCTTCTGAAGCTTCGAAGATCTTCTTGGAGACTTTGGGCCTATAAATATCACTCTACATGCCAAGAATCCTATGTATTCATGAATTTACAACTCTAACAAGATACCGCACATGCCAACTATGGTTTCCTTCAAGATCTATCACTTTGCATTCCCTTGCTTCTACAAAAAATGCATGTAAAAACTTCTCTCCTTTCCCATACAAATTTATTTTTTCCCATGCATGTTAACTCTTAGATTCCCCCATATGTATTGTACTCAGCCCCCATTCTCTCATAACTATAGGACATGACTTTTTGCACCAACCCTCTTACAAGTTTTTAATGGTTGGCTTTGGGAACACTCAAAAGGAAAATACAAGGTTATACACAATCATAATTATATAAAGCGAGTTGAGATTAATAGACATGGGTAAGTCCCCCCTTGGACTGTCTCTCAGACCTTTCCTCTCTTGTGGAAACTTATCCCCCATTACTCTGTACATGTCCATCTATAGTTGGCGTTACAATTAATTTTTATTGTTTTTCAATCTACAATGTTTACATATTACATCACTAAACCAAGGATTAAAAACAAGGATGTTACACTTGATTTAAAATAATGATCAACATTATGTTTTCTCGTTCACACTAGATTTCTTTCGTCACTTCGACTTTTCACTTTTCTCTTGATTGAAACTAAGGGATTAAATTTATAACCCTTTAATTGAACCTTGGAATATATTTCTGATAATAATATTTGACATTCTTAAGAATGTAAATACTTTCACCCTTTATCTATTTTAACAAGAAATATCTTATAAACTTTAATATTTCCCCTTTTGTCAATATTTTCTAGTTATTCGTTTTTCATTTATAATTTTTAACGTTATTCAAGTTACTAATATTTTCACCCTTTTCACTTTTACATGACTTATTATAATTGTATTAACCTGGTGACTTCTCACAATGTGTCAAACTTCTTATCCTCATGCAAAAAATTCTCCATGTAAAGATTCAATCTTTCTTTCTTTAAAATTGTTTGTTGTGGAGCCTGATTATCTTTCTGATTTATAGGTTTGTTTCAGCAGTGCTTGGACCCCATTCCCTAACAAGGGGTGTGGGGGGGATTCCCCCCCACAACCATTGCTAGGGCGGTCCAGAAGGGGGAGGCGACAATTTTTGTACCCCACCCGACGTGGGATTCGGGGGTACCACCCGTGAAGCGAAAATTTGGGAAACGTTTCCTTGTAATATATTGTAATTTCATAGTCAATCCAGATGGTTCATTATAAAGTCACATATATGGTGGTAGAAGTTAATTTTAGGGATTTTTTCCTTAGAAGGAAACCCTCTTTTATAAGGGAATTGAATTGTGGCTGTGTATTATTGTGAATATTGTATTCTGAGAGAGGAGATTGTGAGAGAAAGAAGAGGAAGTTGTAACGAGTGTGTTGTAGGTTGTATCCCTTCATTTTGATGAATAATAAAAAGGAAGGACCTGACAATTTCTCTAGCGGACATAGCCCACACTAGGTGAACCACGTATATCTGTGTCTCTATTATATTGTGTATCTTCTGTGTTTTATTTCCGCATTCCTTTTATTTTATTTCTTTGCGATCCTGTTTTTCTAACAACTGGTATGAGAGCTAAAGGTAACTCGTAGGAAAAGAGGGTTCTTGGTTCAAGTGGGAGCAATGGCGGAAGATAGAAATTTTAGGGTCGAGAAATTTAATGGATAAAACTACCAGTTATGGAAGATGCAGATGGAAGATTATTTATATCAGAAGGATCTATTCCTACCATTGGGCGGAATAGAAATGAAGCCAACGACCATGAAGGATGAAGAATGAGAGGTTATTGACATAAAGGCACTAGGAACAATATGGTTGAGCCTAGCAGCGTCGGTGAATTTAAATATTTCAAAAGAAAAGACAACGAAGGAGCTAATGGATGCATTGGATAAACTATATGAAAAAACCTCAGTGTCCAATAAAGTATTTTTAATGAAACAATTATTTAATATGAAGATGTCAGAAGGTGGGTTCTATTGCACATCATTTAAATGAATTTAATACAGTTACTAATCAACTAATTTTTGTAAAAGAGAACTTTGATGATGAGATCAGGGCTCTTCTAATCATGTGCTCATTGCCAGAAAGATGGAATGGCTTGGTCATGGATGTAAGTAAATATGTCTCTGGTTCAAACACTCTAAAATTTGATGATGTTGTTGGTGTTATCCTTAGCAAGGAAATGCAATGAAAAATAACAGGTGAGACATTAGGTAATGTGTTAAACATGGAGAACATGTGAAGGAAAAAGGATAGAGGAAAGGGATCAGGGAATCGTGGGAATTCTAGGAAGGGAAGATCCAAATCCTGACTGGGAAAGATAGAGTGTTGGAATTGTGGGAAGAAAGGACATCTAAAGAAAGACTGGGGATCTCCAAAGAGACAAAGAGAGGGACAACAAGAGAGAAATCAGGAAGAAAATGTAACAGATGATGTGTTACAAGATGCTTTCATTATTTCTGTAGATAATATTTTTTAGTCTTAGGTAATAGATTCAAGGGCTTCATTTCATGCCACACCCCATAGGAAACATTTTCTAGATTATGTTCAAGGTGATTTTGGACAGGCTCATTTGGGTGATGATGCACCATGCAAAATTGTTGGAATGGATAAGTTACAAATAAAGAAAAAGAATGGAAACTAATGGTTATTGAAAGATGTAAGACATGTACCAGGTCCAAGGAAAAATCTAATTTCAATAGGGAAGTTGGAAAGTGAAGGTTGTATATCTATGTTTATAGATAAGGCATGGAAGTTCACCAAAGGATCACTTGTGATAGAAAAAGGAGAGAAGGTAGGTACATTGTATTTATGTACTGGTAATACTAATTATTCTAACTCTTTAGCTTCTACATAAGAGGATACAATATTGTGGCATCATAGGCTTAGACACATGAGTGAGAAGGGGATGCAGATACTTCACAAAAGAAATTTGTTTCCATATCTTAAACAAATTGATTTGGATTTGTATGAGCATTATGTTTATGGAAAACATAAGAGAGTCATATTTCTTAGAGTCGAAAAATAAAAGAAGAGTGAAAGGTTAGAGCTTGTGCATACAAATGTATGGGAACCAACTCGGGTATCATCTCTTGGTGGATCTCGTTATTACATTACTTTTATTGATGATGCAACTAGAAAAACTTGGGTTTATTGCATTCGACAAAAAACTGATGTTTTTTATACTTTTAAGAAATGGAAAGCTTTGTTGAGAATGAGATAGGAAAAAGGTTGAAGTGTCTCAGATCAAACAATGGAGGTGAATATTGCAGCAAGGAGTTTGATGATTACTGTTCATACCATGGGATTCATAGAGAGAAAACAGTTCCAGGAACACCACAAGAAAATGGTGTGTCAGAAAGGATGAACAAGACAATCATGGAGCATGCAAGGAGTATGAGATTACATCCTGGGTTTCCCTTATAATTATGAGTAGATGTTGTAAATATTGTTGTTTACTTAATAAAAAGAGGACCTTCAATATCTTTGGATGGTGCAATTCTAGAGGAAGAATGGACAGGTAAAAAGGTAAACTATTCTTTTTTGAATAATTTTAGTTGTGAAGCATTTGTCCATATTGATAAAAAAAAGTAGAAGAAAGCTTGAGGCAAAATCCAATAAGTGTACCTTTATTGGATACAGTGTTAATTATTTTGGTTATCACTTATGGGATTATGAAAATCACAAAATCATTAGGAGTAGAGATGTCATATTCAATGAGAAGGTCATGTACAAAGATCAATCACAGGGAAAGAAACATGAAAAAGAAAAACTAGAATACACAGTGCTTGATGAGATCCCTGAAAAAGAAATTCCAAAGGTACCAGAAAATCAAAATGTACAAGAACATGAGCAATAGGTACTTGAAACTCCTGCAAGTGTTGTTATAAGATCTACCAGGTTAAGTATAGCCCCTAAAAAATACTCTCCTTCATTGTATTATTTATTGTTGATTGATTCTAGTGAACCAAAAAGTTATGAAGAGGCAATGAAGGTAGAAACTAAAAAGAAGTGGGAGCAAGGCATGAAAGATGAAATGGACTCCTTGGTAAACAAACAGACTTGGGACTTGGTTCAGTGTCATGCAGGAAAAAGAGCATTGCAGTATAAATGGGTTTACAGGTTGAAGGAAGAAGATGGAGGAAAAAAGTAGTACAAGGCTAGACTTGTTGTAAAGGGATTTGCACAAAAGAAAGGTATATATTTTGATGAAATATTTTCTTATGTTGTTAAAATGACTTCAATTAGGACTATTTTAAGTCTTGTGGTAGTAGAAGATTTTCATCTTTAATAGT
>JASDQU010684393.1:121781-133692 GCA_032191745.1 Picea mariana
TCCCCAAAATAATCATGTATCAGATCGACGACTCTCAAATCCCCGTGATCCAACGGTTGTGATCAAATAGCGATCTCGCGTTTCGGGAATTTTCACAACTCCATTTTTTCACTTTCCCTATGTGTGAGTCAGCAAAACGTTGATCTCTCACCACGCGTCCCTTCTCGATGGACGGCTAGGATCCTCAATTATTTGCTCCTGTTTTCTCCTCTATTTTTCTGGTACCTGATCCTCTAAAGTACACGATCCAATGACACTTTTCCAACCAGATCAACGGTTATTGTCCACTTCGGGACTTCGGCCTTCGGAAATCTCATATTTCAATTTCCCCTCGCTTGGCTTTCCTCGGAACATTTTACCTGGAGTCTGCGATCCAATGACACATGTCCTCCCTGGATTGACGACTCCCAGTTGCTTCGGCTATTCAGGATTATGCGATTTCAAACCTTCGTCCTTCGCATTCTCTCGGATTGCACAATCCTTCGCCACGTGCCCATTTCGGATCTGACGGTTCAGATTCCTTCTTCGGTTCCTTGACCCCTTCAGCTCTTTGACGCTTCGGGCTTCGAAAGTTTCAAACTTCTGAGCGCTCGTTCCTTCCGAAGCACTTTCACCCGAAACTGATGGATTTCCGCCACGCGTCCTTCCAGATGATGGACGGTCCTAAATCATTTCGAAACTTCGGGACTTTTAGCAAGTCTGCTCTCCTGTGCACTTTCAAAGGACTTAACCTTCGTGCACTTACCCTCGGATCCAATGACTGTCGGTCCTCGACACTAAGATCCAATGGATCATATATGTTCTTATCCTCTTCTCTTCTCTCCTGTTTGGATGCGAAGTTCAATTGTCCAGCTCTCTTTCCACAGCAAATCTGACGGTTGTTGTCGCTCCTCCTCCTGAGCTTTCGATCTCCTCCGACTTAGAATATTTTCTAAGTGTTCAAAGGCTTCGGCCTTTTCACTTCTTGTGAGTCTGGTCTCTGGGATCTCGTCTTCTCTTTTGAAAACGTTATCTCTTCTGAGCTTTACGATTTACTCAATATCCTAAGGGTCTCAGCCCTTCTGCGTCCTTAAAAGGGTGTAAGTGCCCTCCTGGCAAATTTTGCTCAAGCACACCTTGCTGAGCCTACAAAGTATTCAATAACTCCATAAGTGTCTTTCTTTGAACTCCAAACAGAGTCTTCCTTTGCACTCCTTACACTTCTACTCCTTTGACTTCTTAAAGTGTCAAGTTGCTTCGACACTTAGTCAAATTTCGGGTATGTGCAGTCCTTGCAATGGACTCTTACGCAAGACTTAATTTCTTGCGGGTGATTGGGCACACCTTGCAGTAGTTCCCTTACACTCCTGGCAATTGGAAATTTCCCTCTATCTCTTATGAGCTTATGATTTGAAACAAATTCTGTCAAGGCACTCCTTGCGGACTGTATGCACACCTTGCATGAACTCAACGAAGAGAAACAGTTGAAACTTATACCAACATATCACACTTTCAGATACTTGAAACGAAAATCATTCATTCATGAAACCAACAATAACAGAGAATCGCAAACAGTAACAATAATATGCATTTGGACCAATTTTCCTCTGTTATATTCATTCAAATGAAAAATGAGCTATGAAAAATGATAACTAAATCACAACAATCTCCTATCTAATTTGCAGCAGCCTCTTTCGAGCATACTGTGCATCTACATATACAAGAGGTCCTCTAGGGTTACCTCTGGCTACCTCTCCTATCGAAATAACAGCTAACAACTTCTTGAGTTTTGTTACATTAAATTCTGGGAGTGAAACTCCCAGATCACTGGCGTTCATTCAGCTTCTGAGCATTTCGCTCTTCTTCAGTTTTCAATCATCCGTTCAAAACGGATCTTCAGGAAACGCCAATTTCCAGATTCCCAATAATTGAAAAGGGCGCGGTGGTGTTGAGTCGTCCCTCCATGTGGGCTTGCTGACGATGCTCCTGCATCATACTCCACAGCTGGGAAAAACTTGAGCTCCTACTCATGGCTCCCTCTACCATGTTGATGAGATCCCCTAGGGTCCCATACTTTCTCTTGGAGTTGTTCATCTGCTTCTTTTCCTTATTGCTTCCTTTGCCTTGCTGCTCCTGTAGGTTTTATTTTGTTCTGTCCTTCTCTGATGACAAATTCCCTTGCCGATTTCACCATCATCTTTATCATTTCCTCAATCACCTCGTCCAACTCCTCTGCTAGTTGGTTATCCTTCTGCAGTATGTTCGATTGCATCTGCTCTCCATAAATTTCCAACCTGACTTGTTGGATAAGATGCTTTTGCATCTTTACCCTTCTTTCCAAGGCCTCCATCTCTTCACACAGATCAACAAGATCTATGTCATATGTTGTTTCCTCCTCTACTGTAGGTTCACATTCTACAATTATCTCTTTCTCAGCCCCTTGGATGAAAATTTTGAGCCATTCCTCTGAAATCTCTTCCTTCTCCATCTATGGGGTACATTGAAATGTGTACTCCTTCTCCTTTCTACCAATCTGATCAATCTGAACTTCCATGTTATCGTCATCTCCTATGGCACTAGTTGGCCACTCTGTTGCAGACTCCAGTTCTGGAGTCTCCCCACTAAGTTGCTACTCAGTTGCCTCCTCTGACAGATTGACTTATGTCATCTTTTCTTGTGTTGGTTCAACTCCAAATTCCTCCAACTGCTCCCCAGGATGGTATTCTCCTCCACCTGTCTCCAACTTATCCTGTTGGGTATGTCTACTCTGCATATTATCCTTCTCTCATGGAATTCCAATTCCTCATACAACTCAACAAAATCTATATTGTTTGTTTCCTCTTCTGCTACAGGCTCCAGTGCTGCAGTCATCTCTTGTTCAACTCTCGGGCTAAAATTTTTGAACAATTCTACTGAATGTTCTTCTCCTGCAATCTGCATGACTCTCTTCTCATGGCAACCATCTACTAGCTTTGGATTGTTCAACCAATCCTCCAACATATCCAACTCTTTCTCCCATTGAGTGAGCAATTCATCTAAATTCTCCTCTTTTTCTGTTGGGGAAAACATCAATGTCTGCTCCTCCTCTTCCTCTATGACAGTCATTGTTGGTTGTCCTTCTGTTGTTGCATCTGCAACACATGCTCTGGCCTCAACTGGGCCATGTGAAAGGAATACCTCAATTCCTCCAATGATCAGAATGTATGTCTGGTCCTCCTCTATCAACACTCCTTATTGATCCGAACTCTCCTCTGAGTTCATGAGACTCTCACATAGCCTCATCTCTTATCCCTTGCCCACCTGGCAACCTAAACTTTCTTCACTGCCCTCCTGGCAGTCTATGAGATCATCCATTGATCTCCTTCCATTGTGCACCTGGCAACTTGAAAGTTCACTTATGCCCTCCTGGAAGTTTATGAGACCTGTAACTCATCTCCCTTTCTCATCACTGAGGGTTTCTCCGACTTCTGGTTCACAGATGCAAACCAACTCTTCCTCTGTGTCACTAAGGTTTTCAGCATACCTCAGCCACTTCCTCAACTTTTGTTGTTGTTTTCTGGCCAACAACCTTCGAACAGGCCATTTTGATTTCCTCTTCAAAGGCCATTCGTATGTCCAACGTGTCTTTCTCTCCTACTGCATCTTCAATGCTAGATTTTCTATCTTTTCTCTTATTTCCCTGATCTCTTTGTGAATTTCTTCCTTGATCTTCTTCTTGTGGTCTGTTCCTCGACCAAACTTGTGGCCTTCAGTAGCCATCTTTTTTGTTTTCAGTCCTCCTGGCTATCTACCATTTGCTACACAACTTGCAACAATATTTATAGAGCATCAATACTCTGTCTCTCTACCTTTACTTGTTGTTCTACAGGCAAACTCCCCTTTTTAATACCATTTGATATCATCAGATCACCTCTATTCACCTTTTCACCTGCAATCTGCAGAAACAATTCAGTTCTTGATACTACTTGATGTAATCAGATTGTCTTCTCTATTTCCTTCGTCTAAAATATACGGACAAATTAACGTTGATACCTTTTGATGATATCAGACTATCTCCTTTATCTCTCTTCCTCTTTTGCCTACTGTCTACAAGAAAAAAATCAGCTCCGATACCACTTGATGGTATCAGAGTATTTTCTTTATCTACTCTCTGCTACAGAAATTAAAAATGTGTGCTCTGATACCACTTGATGCAGACACCCTACCTCAGCAGGGTCCACTGACCTCTTGTTCTAAGTATATTCAACAATCTGAGCCGAAATGGCTCTTCGATTTCCTGTTGGAATCCCACAAATCAAATCCACAGGTCCTTTAGTTCCCTGGCACAGGCCTTGAGAAAAACATGCGCACGCTCATTCTTTCGATGCCAATTCTTTTCCTGAGAAAACTACACTATGGGTGCGTGCCTTTCTAACTAGCCCCTTCCTCTCTCGTGACCATTGTCTGTGACCACGGCCTAACCCAAAACGCATTTTGTGATTTCGTGTATCGGGTAATTTCATGAGAGCCCACTCTGACTCTCCCAATCCCCAAAATACTCGTGTATCAGATCAATGACTCTCAACTCCCCATGATTCAACAGTTGTGATCAAATCAGGATCTTGCATTTTAGGAATTTTCACAACTCTGTTTTTTTCACTTTCCCTATGTTTGAGTCAGCGAAACGTTGATCTCTCACCACGCGTCCCTTCTCGATGGACGACTAGGATCGCTGCGGCTCCCAGCTCTTCAAGTATTTGCTCATGTCTTCTCCTCTATTTTCCTGGTACCCTATCCTTCGAAGTACATGATCTGGCAACACCTACCCAACCAGATCAACGATTATCATACGCTTCGGGACTTCAGGCTTCGGAAATTTCAGATTTCAATTTCCCCTCACTCGGCTTTCCTCCAAATGTTTTACTCGAAGTCTATGATCCAATGACATGTATCCTCCCTTGGATCGACGACTCCCAGCTGCTTCGATTGTTCGGGCTTCGACGATTTCAAACCTTCGTCCTTCGCATTCTCCCAAAGTTCACGATCCTTTTCCACGTGCCCATTCTGGATCTGACAGTCCAGATTCCTTCTTCAATTCCTTGACCCATTCGTCTCTTCGACGCTTCAGGCTTTAGAAGTTTCAAACCTATAAGGGCTCGTTCCTCCCAGAGCACTTTCATCCGAAACTGATGGATTTTCGCCATGCGTCCTTCCAGATGATGTACGGTCCCAAATCACTTTAGGACTTTGGGACTTTTAGCAATTCCTCTCTCCTGCACACTTTCAAAGGACTTAACCTTCATGCACTTACCCTCGGATCCAAGGATTGTCAGTCCTCGACGCTCGGATACAATGGATCAGATTTTTTCATCTCCTCTACACTTCTCTTTAGTCTGGGCACGAAGTTCGACGGTCCATATCTCTTTCCATAACAGAGATAATGGTTGATGTCGCTCCTCCTCCTGAGCTTTCGATCTCCTCCAACTTAGAAGATTTTCTAAGTGTTCAAAGGCTTCGGCCTTTTCTCTTCTTGTGATTCCAGTCTCTGGGATCTCGTCTTTGCTTCTGAAAATGTTATCTGTTCTAAGATTTACGATTTACCCAGTCTCCTAAGGGTCTCGGTCCTTCTGCGTCCTTAAAGGGGTGTAAGTGCCCTCCTGGCAACTTCTGCTCAAGCACACGTTGTTGAGCCTACAAAGTATTCAGTAACTCCGTAAGTGTCTTTCTATGAATTCCAAACAGAGTCTTCCTTTGCACTCCTTTCACTTTTTCTCCTTTGACTTCTTAAAGAGTCGCTTCGACACTTAGTCGAATTTCGGGTCTGTGCAATCCTTGCAACATACTCTTACACAAGACTTAATTTATTGTGGGTGATTGGGCACACCTTGCAGCAGTCCCCTTGCACTCCTGGCAATTGGAAAGTTTCCGCTATCTCTTCTGATCTTATGAGTCAAAACAGACTCTGTCAACACACTCCTTGTGGACTGTATGCACACCTTGCATGAACTCAACGAAGAGGAACAATTGAAACTTATACCAACATATMACAGTTTCAGATACTCSAARCGAAAATCATTCATTCATGAAACCAAMAATAATAGAGACTCGCAAAGAGTAACAACACTATGCATTTGGACCAATTTTCCTCTATTATATTCATTCAAATGAAAAATGGCTACAGCTATGAAAAATGATAACTAAATCACAGCAATCTCCTATCTAATTTGCGGCAGCCTCTTTCGGGCATACTGTGCATCTACATATACAAGAGGTCCTCTAGGGTTCCCTTCGACTACCTCTCGTATCGAGGTAACAACTAACAAGTTCTTGAGTTCTGTTACATTAAAGTCTGGGAGTGAAACTCCCATATCACTCGCACTCATTCAGCTTCTGAGCATTTCACTTTTCTTCAGTTTTCAATCATCTGTTCAAAACGGATCTTCAGGAAACACCAATTTTCAGATTCCCAATAATTGAAAAGGGTGTGATGGTGTTGATTCATCCCTCCATGTGGGCTTGCTGACGATGCTCTTGCATCATACTCCACAGCTGGGAAAAACATGAGCCCCTGCTCATGGCTCCCTCTGCCATGTTGATGAGATCCCCCAGGGTCCCATACTTTTTCTTGGAGCTATTCATCTGCTCCTTTTCATTGTTGATTCCTTTGCCCTGCTGCTCCTGCAAGTTTTCTTATGTTATGTCCTTCTCTGTTGACAGCTTCCCTTGCTAATTTCACCATCAGCTTTATCATCTCCTCATTCACCTCATCCAGCTCCTTTAATGGTTAGTTTTCCTTCTGTAGTATGTTCTGTTTCATATTCTCTCCATACATTTTCAACCTAACTTGTTGGATAAGATTCTTTTGCATCTTTACCCTTATCTCCAGGGCCTCCATCTCTTCACACAGATCAACAAGATCTATGTTATATGTTGTTTCCTTCTCTGCTATAGGTTCACATTCTACACTTATCTCTTTCTCAACTCCTTGGATGAAAATTTTGAGCCATTCCTCTAAATGCTCTTCCTTCTCCATCTTTGGGCTACATTGAAATGTGTACTCCTTCTCCTTTTTACCAATCTAATCAATCTGAACTTCCATGTTATCTTCATCTCCTATGGCACTAGTTGGCCACTCTGTTGTAGACTCCAGTTCTGCAGTCTCCCCACTGAGTTGCTGCTCAACTTCCTCCTCTAACAGATTGATTTATGTCATCTCTTCTTGTGTTCGTTCAACTCCAACTTCTTCTAGCTTCTCCCCAGGCTGGTATGCTCCTCCACTTGTCTCCAACTTATCATGTTGGGTATGTATACTCTGCATATTTATCCTTTTCTCCTGGAATTCCAATTCCCCATACAACTCAACAAAATCTATGTTGTTTGCTTCCTCTTCTGCTGCAAGCTCCCGTGCTGAAGTCATCTCCTGTTCAGCTCCTGAGCTGAAAGTTTTGAGCAATTCTGTTGAATTCTCTTCTCTTGCAATCTGCATGATTGTCTCATCATGGTAGTCATCCATTGGCTTTGGATTTTTCAACCAATCCTCCAACATATCCAACTCTTGCTCCCACTGAGTGAGAAATTCATCTGAATTCTCCTATTTTTCTGTTGGGGCAAACATCACCATCTACTCCTCCTCTTCCTCTACGACAGTCACTGTTGGTTGTCCTTCTTCTACTGTTGCATCTACAACACATGCTATGGCCTCAACTGGGCCATGTGGCAGGAATACCTCAATTCCTCCAATGATCAGAATGTATTTTTGATCCTTCTCTATCAACACTCCTTGTTGATCCGAACTCTCCTCTGAGTTCATGAGACTCTCACATAGCCTCATCTCTTCTCCCTTGCCCACTTGGCAACCTGACCTTTCTTCACTGCCCTCCTGGCAGTCTATGAGATCATCCACTAATCTCCTTCTAGTGCCCACCTGGCAACTTGAAAGTTCACTTTTTCCCTCCTGGCAGTTTATGAGACCTGTAACTGATCTCCCTTCCTCATCATTGAGGGTTTCTTCGACTTTTGGTTCACAGATGTAAACCATCTCTTCCTCTGTGTCACTGAGGTTTTCAGCATACCTCAGCCACTTCCTCGACTCTTGTTGTTTTATGGCCAACAACCTTCGGACATGCCATTTTGCTTTCCTCTTCAAAGGCCATTCGTATGTCCAACATGTCTTTGTCTCCTCCTACATCTTCAATGCTAGCTTTTCCATCTTTTCTCTTATTTGCCTGAGCTCTTTGTCAATTTATGTCTTGCTCTTCTTCTTGTGGTCTATTCCTTGACCAAACTTATGGCCTTCAGTAGCCATATTTTCTGTCTTCAGCCCTCCTAGCTATCTACCATTTACTGCACATCTTGTAAGAATATTTACAGAGCATCAATACTCTATCTCTCTACCTTTACCCATTTTTCTACAGGCAAACTCCCCTTTTTAATACCATTTGATGTCATCAGATCACTTCTATTCACCTTTTCACCTACAATCTGCAGACACAATTCAGTTCTTGATACTACTTTATGTAGTCAGATTGTCTTCTCTATTTCCTTTGTCTAAAATCTATGGTTAACGCTGATACCTTTTGATGATATAAGACTATCTCCTTTATCTCTCTTCCTCTTTTGCCTGTTGTCTACAAGAAAAAAATAGCTCTGATACCACTTGATGGTATCATAGTATTTTCTTTATCTACTCTCTGCTACAGAAATTAAAAATCTGTTCTCTGATACCACTTGATGTAGACCCCCTACCTCGGCAGGGTCCACTGACCTCCTGGTATAAGGATCTTCAACAATCTGAGATGAAATGGTTCTTTGATTCCATGTTGGAATCCCACAAATCAAATCCACGGGTCCTTTAGTTCCCTGACACAGGCCTTGAGGAAAACCTGTGCACGCTCATTCCTTCGACGCCTATTCTCTTCTTGAGAAAACTACACTACAGGCGCTTGCCTTTCTAATTAGCCCCTTCCTCTCTCGTGACCACTGTTTGTGAGCACGGCCTAACCCAAAAGGCGTTTCTTGATTTCACATATCGGGTAATTTCATGCGAGCCCTCTTTGACTCTCCCGATCCCCGAAATACTTGTGTATCATATCGACGACTCTCAACTCCCCGTGATCCAACGGTTGTGATCAAATCGCGATCTCGCGTTTCAGAAATTTTCACAACTCTGTTTTCTTCACTTTCCCTATGTGGGATTCAGCGAAACGTTGATCTCTCACCACACGTCCCTTCTCGATGGACGGCTAGGATCGTTGTAGATCCCAGATCCTCGGGTATTTGCTCCTATCTTCTCCTCTATTTTCCCGGTACCTGATCCTCCAAAGTACATGATTTGGTGACACTTGCCAACCAGATCAACAATTATTGTCCTCTTCGGGACTTCGGCCTTCAAAAATATCAGATTTCAATTCCCCCTTGCTCAGCTTTTCTCCGAACGTTTTACCCAAACTCTGCCATCCAATGACACATGTCCTCCCATGGATCGACGAATCCTAGTTGCTTCGGTTGTTCGAGCTTCGGCGATTTCAAACCTTAGTCCTTCGCGTTCTCCCGTAGTTCACGATCCTTCCCCACGTGCCCATTCTGGATTTGACTGTCCAAATTCATTCTTCGGTTCCTTGACCCGTTCGGCTCTTCAACGCTTCGCGCTTCGGAAGTTTCAAACTTATGAGCGCTCATTCCTCCCGGAGCATTTTCACCCGAAATTGATGGATTTCCACCATGCGTTCTTCTAGATGATGGATGGTCCCAAATCACTTTCGGACTTTTGGCAAGTCCACTCTCTTGCGCACTTTCAAAGGACTTAACCTTCGTGCACTTACCCTCGGATCCAACGATTGTCGGTCCTCAATGCTCATATCCAACGGATCATATATGTTCTTCTCCTCTGCGCTTCTCTCATGTCTGGACGCGAAGTTCGACGGTCCAGATCTCTTTCCACAGCAGATCTGACGGTAGTTGTCACTCCTCCTCCTGAGCTTTTGATCTCCTCCGACTTAGAAGATTTTCTAAGTGTTAAAAGGCTTCGGCCTTTTCTCTTCTTGTGAGTTCGGTCTCTGGGATCTCGTCTTCGCTTCTGAAAACGTTATCTCTTCTGAGCTTTACGATTTACTCAGTCTTCTAAGGGTCTCAGCCCTTCTGCTTCCTTAAAGGGGTGCAAGTGCCCTCATGAAAACTTCTGCTCAAGCACACCTTGCTGAGCCTACAGAGTATTCAGTAACTCTGTAAGTGTCTTTTTCTGAACTCCAAACGGAGTCTTCCTTTGCACTCCTTGCACTTCTACTCCTTTGACTTCTTAAAGAGTCGCTTCGACACTTAGTCGAATTTCGGGTCTATGCAATCCTTGCAACAGACTCTTATGCAAGACTTAATTTCTTGTGGGTGACTAGGCACACCTTGCCGCGGTCCCCTTGCACTCCTGGCAATTGGAAAGTTCCCGCTATTTCTTCTGAGCTTATGAGTCGAAACAGACTCTGTCAACGCACTCCTTGTGAATTGTATGCACACCTTGCATGAACTCAACAAAGAGAAACAATTGAAACTTATACCAACATATCACAGTTTCAGATACTTGAAACAAAAATCATTCATTCATGAAACCAACAATAACTGAGAATCGCAAAGAGTAACAACACTATGCATTTGGACCAATTTTCCTTTGTTATATTCATTCAAATGAAAAATGGCTACAACTATGAAAAGTTATAACTAAATCACAACAATCTCCTATCTAATTTGCAGCAACCTCTTTCCTCTTTCAGGAATATTATGCCTCTACATATACAAAAAGGCCTCTAGGGTTCCCTCCGACTACCTCTCCTATCGAAGTAACAGCTAACAACTTCTTGAGTTCTATTACATTAAAGTCTGGTATTGAAACTCCCAGATCACTTGTGCTCATTCATCTTCTGAGCATTTCTCTCTTCTTCAGTTTTCAATCATCTGTTCAAAACGGATCTTCAGGAAACGCCAATTTCTAGATTCCCAATAATTGAAAAGGGCGTGATGGTGTTGATTCGTCCCTCCACGTGGGCTTGTTGACAATGCTCCTGCATCAATTATGCACTCAATAATGGGCATGGCTAAGTACATAGACGACATTGAGTTAAGAGCACACAAGACCGCCGATACCTTCGCTAACTGATGGCCCTTCATTTCCTTCTTCTCATCTATTTGATTTATTGTTCTACATTATGAAGAAACATGCTATACGTGTAGTAAACAATCCTTGTTCTGGTAAAAACTCACGCACTCGCTGTTAAAAAACACAGAAGGTTGATAAAATTGCACCCAAAGCTGGGAAAAAGGTGGAGTTGAAGGCCTCCAGTTACCCACGGCGCGGCACGCACAATGGGTAAGGTGGAGAGAGAGGTGCCCCAGTCAGGCACCAGTTACCCACGGCACGACACGCACAATGGGTAAGGTGGAGAGAGAGGTGCCCCAGTCAGGCACCAGTTACCTACGGCCTCGCCCCACCTACAAATCTAAGAACATATGGTAAGAAAAAGTTGAGGGCACGAAGTGGATTGGATATTCACAGCGATGGACGGACGAAGTGGAGGTACTGTTGCCTTGTTTCCCAAGTTACCGAAGTATTATTGCCTTGTTTCCCAAGTAACTGAAGAAAAGTCAAGCGCATCCATGTCGGGAGCCTAGAATCCGTTTATAAGTAGCGTTTCTGATTAGTCTCCCATCTTAACAGAAGGAATCCTTCAGAAGTTAATTGTAGTGTTTTTGCTGGTAGGATTAAGACAGAGAGGCGAAAATGGAGAGCCAGATGCCTCATGTAGCAATCTTTCCGTGGCATGGAATGGGCCATCTCATCCCACTGGTTGAGTTTGCAAAGCGGCTGACACTCAACCATGCCTTCTCCGTGACCTTCATCATTCCCAAATGGATGACGGCGGTCTCTCCTGGCCAAATCGCATATATGCAGCGCCTGGCGTCTTCGGCT
>JASDQU010684393.1:158684-169597 GCA_032191745.1 Picea mariana
CTCTATCTTATGCATCTCATTATCTTTATCTATCTAATAACCAACTTCAAGTTGTTATTCACATGTCTTTCTCCATTTATTTAGATTAGCATGTGTTATCCAACCCTTAAGGTGCAAGGGCCCCAACTATCATTGTTTATGTTATTTTATTTCTAATTTATGCAAGTGTCAACCCATTTAGTATTTAGGGATGTCGTAGTGGAACTATGTTACTTATAAGTAAGAATCCAATTTGTGTTTGACCAAGAATATGGTAATGATTTTCAATTTGAATTTTTCCATAAATTATGGAACTATGTTACTTATAAGTAAGAATCCAATTTGTGCTTGACAAAGGATATTGTCATGATTTTCAATTTGAATTTTTCCATAAACAACTAATTTGGAAACCTCCCAATCTCTTTCAAATGTGAACTCCCTACGTAGAACCAACTAACACCTTTCTCTCATTTATCACATTTTGCTAGGCTTTCCCTACAAACATCCTCACAAACCCCATTTACTCCACACCTAACTCCTACAACCTCACCCACTTTGATTGCTCCAAACCAAACTAAGTTGCTTATACAAGGTTATTATCTCTCCTCAAGAGAGGTGATACTCAGATCAGACATCCTTTACTAGGATGACAACCTGAACCTTATAAAACTTGGGGGTAATCATAAACAAAGGGGAAAAGGTCATTTGTCATATGTTATGTATTTAGTCTAGTTGACACATGTCAAGTTTAATGACAATCAACTATATTTCATTTATCACCATACCAACCAAGCAAATGTAAAGGAAGGCATATTATGCTTGTAGATGATGATGTCACATATCTATAATGTGTGTGTGTGTGTGTGTGTGAGAGAGAGAGAGAGAGAGAGAGATTTCCATACATACAATATAATTTTCAATAAGCCGCCAATTAATTAATTAAGCAATTAATAATATAGTTCAACAATTAACTCGTCAATGTAATTATACTAGGGGGCACACGCCAAGTACATATATGTTGCAAGATTACATATACCTCGCCCATGTATTAATAACAATCAACAATCGATGCCATTTAACATTGAATAATTACCAAAAGCGCGTCATGAGATCATACCATGTAAGAATATTTAATTAGTCACTTTCATACATATTTTGCACATACACCAACATAGCTAACACATGGATTTACTACATTTAAATAAAGTTGGGTAGGGGTTAAGTTCTAGGTGATGCAACTCATCGCGACAAACACTAACTCATCTACTATCTTCTAATATCCACTATTTCCATGTTTCATCTTCACCTTTTCGAAATATACTCAGCTATACCGATCTTTCTCTAGATATATCCATAAGGTGAGATCRTCAACTATATCTWCCTAACTCCCCCAACAAGTATTCAGTGATCACCATCACACATCTAGGAGACTATGGCTAACACTAGCCTCCCGCAAGTCCAAGTTTTGGAGGATACATATTACAAAACACCTCCACCCCACAAATAAAATCAAAGTCAACACCCTATCATAAAACCTTGAGCATATTGGGAAAATGTTGTCCTTAAAGCGACGTCATAGAGTCACCACTTTGGGCAGCCTTGCTTCCTACAAAAACCACACTTTCTCGTGAATCATAGTAGTATCTCTAAACATAAGTAAAATMATAAGTCAAAATTATGACTATCATCTTGATGTCTACATCCAATTATACATTGGCACTATGACCACTCTGTGTTTGCAAAGCATATCACCCTCAAAATCAACTTACAAATGGTCCATATATGTGTGTATGTGTGTGTGTGTGATGGRAGGGGTATATATATATATAAACATCTTTATAAACTAACCCATCATCATAAACATGCAATTGCATAATCATACACTAACAATACAAGTAAATATAAAAGAGAATTAGGTGTCCACACATCTAATGTTTCCATTACTGTCGTTGAGTCCCAACAAGATACTAAGCAAATACAAACACTAAGATACATCATAATATAGGTCAAGCCATACAAGGCCCTAAATGTGGGGTGTTAAAATGAGTTGAACATTGTAGGGTTCATCCTAAGATGTTTTAATTGACATTTTGGGATATTACCTCTGTGAATTTGCTGAAATCTCCATTGAAATGGTTGCAAGGACATCTCTGTCACCTTGTATACATCAGCCCTTCTAGGTGGTGAAGGGAAATGCTTAACTTATATTCCTATTTTTCGTGCACTTGAAAGGTTAATTTAGTCGTGCTCGTCCCTGTATGCACTCCAACATCACCTTCAAGATCATAGGGATGACATTTCATCTTTCCATCATTTCTTCATCCCCCCTAAAGTCTTCCACAGTGTCATGTGAAAAACCATCATTTAGATTCACCAATTGATTATCTTTCTTGTGATTTTTTGTATTTATCGACATTCTAAGTTGATTATTTGCCAAATTCTCACTCTTGTAGCTCTTAAACCAACTTGCATGCATACAAAGTGGTACTACTATTGAAACTACGATGGTACAACAAAAAATAAAATAACAATAAACTATAAAATAGTAGAAATTTGACAACAAAAGAAAACAAAGGTTGGGGGCATCCAAATAATATGGAGGAAGGGCTCTGTAATGTAGCTTGTTGATTATATTGACCCTAGTTATACAAAAAGGAAGAAACCATAAGCTCAAGTAACTATTAAGAGTGATGAGGCCCTTATTATATGAAAGTGGCCTTTTACGATTACTGAAATGAGATATCATGAGACCTAATACTAGAACATTAATAATAATAATAATAATCTATTTTTAAGGTCACGGCCAAGCCAGACACCGATCGGTGTATGAGACCCCCTTGTTTGTGGGACAAGGGACCCCCTCCGCGCAACAATTTGACTGCTAAAGTCTACAGAGGTATACATACCCTACCCCCCTCTGGATTTGAACCTGTGACATCCAAGGAGGAAACACATGTTCTTAACCATTAGGCCCACTCAGGTTGTATGAGCTCAAGAAAGTGGTCTTTTACAATTATTGAAATAAGAAACCATGAGACCTAATACTAGAAGATTAGTACAAATGTACAAGTCTACATACAAAGTAGCTCATTTTCATACAGTCATATACATAATAAAGATATTGTGGTTAGATGCACAACCTTTTGCCCATACATATATGGTGAAATGGAGTTATGTATAAGGATTGGCTAGGAGATAGTGATGACAACATGGCACAGGAGCTATAAACTACAAAAAAACTGCCAGACTTGATCATGGCATTTTTATAGTAGATTGAGTAAGCATGCAATTCAGGCTAAATGCCATAACTATCTCGCTTCTCCTTCATGCTCGTGTTTCGCAGGTGAAATGAAGAGTAATAATAGAAAGGCCTACTCTGGTAAGAAATCATCACTAGTTATTTCTAGACCATTTTTTATGAGTACAACAATGTGATTAGATATTACAATTAGTTTTTTCTTACTTTCCTAATTTATGCCCTTGGCCATTGCCATCCCTTTCCCTCTTTTAACCCTTCATATGGAATTTTTTCCCCGCCCACTCAATGAAAAAATCATAAAGCAATGAAATCTCACTTTTCATGTCTCAAAAACCAGCATTAAAATGCTTCAAAACAGAAAAACATTAATTGACTTTGCTATATTCAAATACATTATTGCTGGCCCTTCTTCAATGCCTGCCCACTTGAGGCTGCACCCTGAAAATAAACACATAGAATTACATTACATAGTAGTCTCCCAAAAAGTTCACATTGAAGTAGACCTATTATGGCAAGTCTCAGAAAACTATGGAGTAAATTCAAACTAACATCTCAATCAACTAGTCAAAAAGACCAATAAAAACTGTACTGTACAGATATGAATAATCCTGTCCTAACTTCTAAATTATCAAACTTATTGCAGTAAATAACTGGCTCTACTTACAACATTAGACAGTTGATCTCTTATGTAGTACATAGACCTCAACATGGCTTCCAAAGTGTCTTTCGTTATCTGGAATTTGACATCAGTTTCTCCAGATGAAGATTGTGTAGTTTCCTGAAGCTGCATTTGTAGAGCAAATATAGTTCAATTTTATAAAGCATGCTAGTGTAGAACATTTCTATAAATGATAATCAACCATCAAATCACATTTTGAGCATTTTTTATTTTCATGTGAACCTCTTCCCTATCCTGCAATATATTTTGTTAAGCCAAGGTATTCTTCAATGAGCATCAAAGATCAATTGTGTTTGATATCCACACGGTTGGTCCAAAACAAAAGGCACTGTATCTTATGTTCCAAAGACATTGAAAGCAAAATCAGATGAAGTTATGCTTTGTTTGCATACGATGGCATACAAAACATAAAGTAGTCTGGCAAACTATGGTATTTTACAAAGTTTTGAAAACAAAATTGCATGAACAAGCAAAAATACATGTAAAACGTAATTTTTTGCTCATTTGTTCCAATGCCAGCTTTGTACCTATGTATGTGAATTATTTCACAGACACAGGTCTGACCAAGTTACAAAATCTGCAATTTCCAGTTCTCACACAAATCGACAGATAGCATGTAACTGTCAGTTGTACAGTAAAATTTGTAAGTGTCTAATGATCGATCTCACTGTCTACAATAGAAATCACAAATCTTGCCCCAGGTGCCCTCTTATCATTCAAAAGTTCTACACAATATTAGCCAGCCCATCATTCTTGTGCAAAAACTCTAGTCTTCAATAGACACAGTAAGGATGCAAACGCAGTCCTCAACTAGACCTCTGCTGCAATGCTTAAACAACCAATGAATACTCTTTAAAAGAAACTTCAGGCGCATATAGGAAAGCACGAAAGAATTTTATAATAGCAAGATCATATACTACAGGTTTAGATATTCAGTTCATACTTAAACTTTCAAGGGGGGTTAAGCTCAGTTCTTTTGTCCACAAAACGACTGCTCACAAATTTAATTTCCATTCAGTGCTGATTAACCAGCTTACAAATGCCAAATATGTTTGAATGTATAGACTCTAGAGGACTGAACTAATCAAGGTTCCCTTATTTAACACTCTGCATAACTCCCCCTACAAAAATAGGCAACTACCCTCCATAAATTATTGCAGCATAACTCTCCCTGCAAAATGAGCAGCTTCCTTTAACACTGCCCCCCTGCAATAATAGCGTCCAAAGGTCCATAGTTCTTCTTATGAAATAACTAAATGCCCTTCTTAACTGTCTACCATTAATGACCACCAGCTGGATAACTGCTCTAACTAACTTAAAGTCAGACAAAAATTTAATCCAAAAGTAACAAAGGAGTCATAACAATATCTATCCAACTGATCTGAGGATTTGGGATTTGGTTCAAGTGTTGGAACAGCTGGTACATTGTAGCTAGAAAGTGGCTGGGACCTTCATGAGACAAAATGGCATAATTAAAAACTCATAATGACCCTGATGGACCCTTTACTCTGTCTGATGAGTATCCTCTACTCGCAATTTGGTAGGTAGTAACCCAAACTCAAATCAATCTTGTAGAAAATTGCTAGACGATGTACCTCATCAATCAAGTTGTCAACACAATGGATAGCAAACTATTCTTAATAGTCTTCTTATTCAAGGCTCTGTAATCGATACACATCTATTAAGATCTGTCTTCTTCCTAATAGACTATAGGAGTTGTAAAGGGAACTTTGTCAGAAGCAATAAGACCTATAGTAATAAGCTCTAATTATAATACCATCTTCTCAATCCCATCTCTAAAGGCAGACACATATATGCATACATACATGTATTTGTCTACCTTGCAGGTTTTTCTTTCTTTTGTGGTGCATTAGGGTCTTTGCTTGCATTACATTAAAAGAGGAAACCAAAAGCCCTTTCTTGCATGTCTTTCCATGTGATGGGCTCAAAGTCACTGACAATTAGAATCTTGAGATCTCCTAATAACATAGTCCTCTCTGTGCATAAATATAAGATAAAAACTTGCAAAATTCATAGTACATGTCCAAGAATTTTGCAACCACTATACAGTACCAATAACCTTAGCTCCCAATAAGTGTAGAGTTCCTTATTAGAAAAGTAGAAGATTCAGAGCAGAAACAATAGAATATAGCAAGATTTAGAGAAGAAATGACAGATTATAACAGCAATATGTAATTGTAGAAGAACCAAAATACCACAATGTTCACTTGCCTCTTCGAGGGGGCAACTTCCAACTGAGCAGAGCTCTGAATATGCTTCACAAGACATCTCATTACCTTGCTTCTACTTCTTTATATAGTTTCTATCTAACCTCCTAGGATCTTTCTAGTAGGCGAAACCTTCTAAGAACCCTTTTTACAATTATTGCCTTCACACTATATCTACTACATGGGCCTTATTTAATAGAAATGGCCTCTACACATAGAAATCTATCTATCTACTTAAGGGGGTTAGGGTAGGACCTAACATGCCCTCCCCCTTATAAAACAACATTGTCCTCAAGGCTATAGACGAGGAAATTGTTGAAAGATCTGTGATGGTTCCCATGTGGCATCCTCAAGCTATGTATCATTCCATTGTATCAGGACCTCTTGTATAGTGTGTTGGTAGAGACGCCACTCTCTTTTGACGAGGACAGCCTTGTGCTGCAACCAAATGGAACCTTCTTCGTCTAGTTCTGAAATGCTTGTTTGAATATGGAAATTAGATTCAACCACTTTCATTAAGCAACAAACATGAAAGATTTGATGAATTTTAGAGTGGTTAGGAAGCTCCAATTTATAAGCCACTGGCCCAATACATTTGAGGACCTTATAGGGACCATAAAACGTGGGAGCAAGCTTCTAGTGGTTGTTGTCTTTGAATGAGGTCTGCTTATAAGGCTACAAACGAAGGAACGCCTGATCCCCTTCATCAAAATGGCGTCTGGAAGAATGTTGATCAGCTTATTATCCGGTTTTGAGTCATCACCCAATTATCCTTAAGAGTATGGAGAATGTCAATGCAAACTGTGGGGGTTTTGTCTACCTCCTACACCTTAGAAACTCTTGGTAAGTAGGTAGTACTGTGGGGGCTTTTGGCCATAGACAACCTCAAAGGGAGTCATTTGAGTGGCACCATGATAAGTAGTATTATACCACCATTCGGCTACAGGTAACCACTAGACCCATTGGGATTGTCTCTTTGAAGTAAAGCACTGCAAATACACTTCCAAGCACTTGTTGACAGCATCGGTCTAACCATCAGTTTGGGCTGATATGAGGTGCTAAGATTCAATTGAGTGCCCTGGAGATGAAACAACTCTTGCCAGAAATTACAAGTGAAAATGGGGTCACGGTCTGTCACAATCAATTGCAGCATACCATGGAGTTTAAAATATTATCCATGAATACTTGAGTGACCATAGAGCCCTTTAAGGGGTGCTGCAGAGCACGAGAATGAGCATATTTGGAAAGGCAATCAACAACCACAAGTACAAATTTATTGCCAAATTTTGGTAACCCCACAATAAAGTCCATAGAAGTGTCAGTCCATACAGCTAGCGGAATGGGTAAGGGTTGTAGTTCGCCTAGAGGTTTCATTGTCTCTCCCTTGTGTCAGTGAAAAATGTCACACTTTGGCACAAAGGTGCGGATGTCCTTCATGCTTTCCCAGAAAAAAGAACATTCAATCCTTTCATATGTTTTATGAAACCCAAAATGACCTGCTATGGGAGAGGAATGTAGTTCAGAATCCAGATAACTCCCATTATTTAAATGTTAATTGGTTGCACAAATAAAAAAAGACGCCAGTTATTGCAAAGCTCTTCATTTTGCCAACTATAGCCCTGATATGCATGGGGTTCCATTTAAAGGTGTTGGATCAAGCTAGTGATCTTGGGATCTATTAACCATTCTTTGTGAATGTCATTCAACCAGTCTTCTACTATGAAGGAGAGTGAAAAGAGGGACCCCTCCTCTTCATACTATCAAGAGAGAGCATCTACTACCACATTCTCCTTGCCCTTCTTATAAATTATCTCATAGTCATATCCCAACATTTCAGTGACCCATTTTGTTACTTGGGGAAAGAAATCCTTTGCTCTAAGAAGCATTTCAAGCTATGATGATCAATTTTAATCTAGAATTGTTGCTCGAGTAGGTATGGACGCCAGAAATCCAAAGCATGCAATATAGCCATCATCTCATTTTCATAGGTTGATTTTCCCAAGTGCCTCTCACATAGTTGTTTGCTAGTAAAAGCCAATGGTCATCCCTCTTGCATGAGTATTGCTCCAATGTCTTTACCCAAGAACCCACATTCCAAGACAAAGGTCTTAGTGAAGTTAGGAAAAGCAAGTACTGGGGTTGTGCACATAGCATTCTTCAAGTCTTGGAAGGCTCGTTTTGTGGCGTCATTCCAACTGAAAGCATTTTTTTGAGCAAGGTTGTGAGGGGAGTTGCAATCTTACCATAGTTCCTTACGAACTTTCTATAATAACCAGCGAGACCAAGAAAACCTCTTAAACTTTTAAGAGTTTTGGGGTGAGGCCAATCCTTCATTGCTTCAATTTTCTTTGGATCCACACACACACCATCATGACTAAAAATATGGCCCAAATATTCCACTTCAAAGATACCAAAGGCACATTTGGACCACTTAAGAAAGAGTTGATGGTCAACAAGTAGTCGTAAGACCTAATCCACATGGATGACATGGGCATAACAAGTTTTATTGTAGATGAAGATGACATCAAAAAAGACAAGGACAAAATGACGCAAAAAGGATTTAAATATTTTGTTCATGAGACTTTGAAAGGTGGAAGGTGCATTGCAAATGCCAAAGGGCATCACCAAGAACTCATAATGGCATCCATGAGTGAGAAAAACATTGTTAGGAATATTTGCCTCCTTCATGCAAATTTGGTGATAGCCCAACAGGAGATCGATTTTGGTGAAGATTTGAGCACCCTTGAGCTCATCCAAAAGGTCATCAATGACAAGAATGGTAAATGTATCCTTGATTGTCAGTTTGTTCAGAACTCGGACGTCGAGACACATGAACCAAGTTCCTTCTTTCTTAAGGACCATGATAATCGATGAAGAATAAGTGTTGGTACAAGGGACGAGCATCCATGGCGCATAAAACTATCCTGCACATTTCATTGCTTTCAATTGTCGATTTTGATGGTCACTGGCAGAACAAAGTTGTAGTTGAAAGCAGTGTTACCAACATCGCGATATTATCGTATTTTGGAGGGTCGGCAATATTTTCCGATATTTTCACAATATTTTTTGATATGTTAGTTTTGCCAACATTTTCCGATATTTTCCTCGATGTTTCAGATATTTTCTTTTCCGTACCCTCGACAATATTTTCAACGACACGATGTTGGTAACATTGGTTGAAAGGCCAAAAGCCAAGGAACACAAGCATAAATATGAAGTTTGTGAACAAATAAAGGGCCTTTGGCTCTCCTTTGATTTGGATTTGTGTAGTGTTGGTAGTTGTGGGTTCCAGAGACCTATGTGTTGGCTCGAATGTAAAGAGGCCCAAAAACAATGGCCATTGACTCAATAAAGTTGCAGATATTGTTGGTGAAATGTTTTGCTGTAAATTTTAATGTGATTTTAATTTGGTATCAGATTGTGTGTAGAATGTCTATTAATATTTAATGCATTTGCATGTTTACTATTGTTGTAAAGAAAAATAGCTAGGGTTATATATTCATACATGTGAGGTGTGTGAACACATATTGAGAGTGTGAAGGCTTGAGAGAAGCTATTGTAGTCCCTGGAGGACGGTATTGTATAACTATTTTTCTTATGTGTTAAGGAAAAGATGGTGATTGTTGTTACAAAATTTCAGCTTGTTGTCCACTACATTCATGTTGTTGATTGTGTAGATCATGTGGATGTAAAATTACAACATGATATCAGAGTTATGCATTTGAGATTCTCCAAATCAATGTATGGAATTGACTATTACCTTTTAGAGGAAGATTTTGGAGGATCTCAGTGGTTGTGATGCTCCATTAGACTCCATAGATTGGAGTGATTCGTGCCTCTAAGAGGCACCAAGAAATATGAGAGGTTGTGGGCGATATGCTCATGTAGCTCCAGTGATTGGAGTGGTAATGTTTCCTCAGATAGGCATACTGAACCTTTGATAGGTTGATTTCATTGGCTGATCCATTTGTTGAAGTGTGTTCTAGATTTCTAGGATGACTACTTGTTAACCCCCAAATTGCATGTGCAACTGAAGGGTTAAGTTCCCACTCGATTTCATCATGCTAGTGCATCTACAGGTACATCCAGGGTTTCACATTGATCAGAACCTGTTACACAATGAGTTTTTCATATTTTGAGAATCTGTTATTTTGGTGGTTCTCCTATTTTCTAGTGGTTCTCCTATCTTTGTTGCCTCTTTTCATTGACATGCGAGCCACTTCTATTTTTAGCCATGTCTATTTTTTACACATGCTATATTTAATATTTAGCAAGCGTCCCACAGCAGTTCTCTTCATGTTCCGAGTTTCCTATTTTTTAGGAGTTTCATGTCTATTTTTAGTAGGTGCAAGGGGCAGTGTCAAGGTTTCAATGTGCAATGGTGGTGTTGTTTCCAAGTTCCAGTTTGGATAAAGAATGTGCGGTTCAAGTTCATAGTTGAGCAGATAGTGGATGCATCACATAGTGACATATAGCAGCTATATTTGAACACTTCAAGGCACTCATGAGATAAAGGGGGGATGGCAGGTTTCAAATTGTGTTGACTTTGGAGATATTTCCTATATGTAGAGGAGTGCTTGTTTAAAGAGAGTTGGCATCCACATGTTTAAGCCTAATGTTGCAAAATTCTTTATCCTATGAGATACACCTTAATCAAGCCTAACCTTTGTTATTTTTACCCCATATACCTCATGAGTCATGCTATTTATAACGCCCGAGGTCACCTTGCTAATATGTCATACCATGCCTTGTTAGTGTTTGTAGCTCG
>JASDQU010684394.1:12690-34628 GCA_032191745.1 Picea mariana
AATGAGCAGACTGCTCTGATACCACTGATCCAGATTTATGTAGGAACACAATGAAATACAGAAATACACATAAACACAGAGATGTAGCGGAAATAAGACTTCATTTCATTAATAACAAATGACTGAAATATGCTTACAGACAGAATGGAAATAAACTAGCTAGGGCGTTGGTAGCTTATCTCTAAGAAGAGATGTGGCCGCTACTCGCATCTGTGAGAAGATGATTACAATGAGGCTCTGAAGGCCCTTTTACAATAAACAGGAATGCCAAAAGTCCTAGACATCCAAAAACCTAACCCTGGGAGATGAAGCGCCAAAAGTCATGTGGGCCCCGTTTGGGTAAGTTGGTGCATCAACTTCCTGGGGTCGTAACTTTTGGATACAATCTTCATTTTAGGCGTATGATAGCTCATTGGAAAGATCTATTCGAGGCCTACAACGCTTGAGACAAAATAACATTGTTCAATGTTTATTTTGCGACAGCAACATACCCAAAAAAACATCGTTTAGGGCCTCAAAATTGCCCCGGAAGTTCAGGACCCGAAAAAACTGTTAAAAATAGTAAACTGTGCGAAAACTGAAAAAATGAAAGAAGAAAAAGTGGGGGTCCAAGTGGAATAGGTGGGTGGCCACCAATATCCACCTGGATCATTCAAGTTATAAAGTTTCACTTGTACTATTTTCTTCAGATAAAAACCCGATAACTTGTGCTCTATAGAGTGGAATTTGAAGCTGGGCAGTTCAGACAATTCATTGTGTTTCTGATTAAAAACCTGTAGATTCATGGCCAACATTCATTTCCACCTTCATATGCACAGATTTTCATTGTTGTGGATGGACAAATGATATCATCGATGACGTTGAATTGAAATTGGGATTTTCATTGTTGTGGATGGACAAATGATATCATTGGAAAAATGCCTTTGTCTGTTGAATGTCATTCCTTGCAAGTTTGTCTCGGGTGCTCATTTCAGTGCCAGAAACGTCTGCCTATCCCTCTGCCTTCTTTGGTTGATTCTTGTACCAGTCAATGTTTCTGTAGAAATTTAATGACAAAATCAACATGTTAATATTATACCATACACTTAACAACCTAGAGATAATTGTCATCAATGAACAATGATATGCATAAACTCACATTCAAAAATTACTATATGCATAAATACACATTGCTAAACAATCTAGCAGCGGAAAAAACAAAATGAACAACATTCAATCAACCATGAATAACTCAGAAATTTAGGCAAATTCTAGGGAAAACCCCAATATGGGGAAACCCAAAGAGAGGGATTCTATTAGCTTTAGGAAATATTTATCAGCAACTACAATACATTTTCCAGCCAAGAGAGACAACTTACAACACAAAACTGTCCCACCACAAAACTGCCTTGAAATATGTGCCATAGTTCGTACAACTGTACAATTTGTTGAAAATGGCACCTCTAAAAATGTGCCCAAAACAGGAAGTTGTACCTTTCCTTATGTACAACTGACCTCCTCCAAAAAACTTTGCAAATTTTGCCTCGAAAACTGTGCCTTCTCTTTCCTCGATTTATGTGCCAAATTTTGTTGTTGTACAGCCTGTACGGATCCATACAGTACGGCTTGTCCCAACAAATAAAACAACAACACTCAAAACCCCTTGCATTTTTCTGGTACTAAGGATTGAACCACAAAACCCCTTGAAGGATTCGTGGTGTCCTCGGCTTCAATTTGATCCACCTTTCACCTTCGATCATTAAGGGTTTCGATTTCCAAAGCCAAGAATGAGTAACCGCCTGGTCACTTGAAGTGAGATTCAAATGAAAAATTGAGAGGGTATTTGTGGCACTCTCGTCCTTTTGCTTCATGCAGGTTGTGAGCCTGGAGATAATTCAACTCTTAGTTGTTTTCACCTTCTATTCGGAGGGATTTTCCAAGGCTTAAGGAAATTTTTCAAAGATGCACTACTAGTTTGTTCCGAGATTTAGTACATTTTGTTGTCATTCACATTTCACGATTTCAACAAGTGTCGGGAGAATAACACATTCAATTGTGCTAGTAGATTTCAATGATGGATTTGGTATACATCTATTCATTTTAGTTTGATCATTATTGTGTTTTTAATAATATTTGATAAACAAGTGCATTTTCGGTAGAAGTCGACACCCTTCATTGTTGAGTTTGAATTGTCTAAGTTAGTCTAAATGGATTGAATTGATGAATTGTTAGAGTTACTGAACACTCTAATACTCTCAATTGAAGACAATATTGTCACAACTGACAGCGAAACTCTTCATTCTATTGTAACTTGTTTGCAAATTTTGCAAGCCAAAGTAGAACTGCTTCAAACTCAGACTCAACTTCTTTATGATGAACTTGAATGAAAGAAGCTTCGACCTTCTAAACTAGTCCTTGTTCAGAACAACCATCTTTTCGAAGATGATGATGATGATGATCCAGATCAACAAACAATACAAGAGTAACTAAGTGAGCCAACTTTAGATACAAGTGCAGATGAAGCTGAAGTTGTGCATAATCAAGCTCAGATTTTTCTTTCCAAGCCGATCATTAGAACCTAGGAAGAAAAAAGAAAAAATAAGCATAGAACATGCATCAGATATGAAAAGGAAGCAACCTTTCATATTTCAGATTATACCAAACTGATCCAGTTCCAAAGTGCCAAATTGCTCCAAGAGAGTTCATATTTACCTGCTCCAATCCAAGAGAAGATCCTGAAATGTCAACACTGTCATTGAGTTGGCCACATGGAAGATCAGTGCTTTGATATTCATCCTTGTGAGCATTATGGAAAGCATAATCATCTTTCAGACGGATGTTCCAAACATAATAAATTTGCAAGAGTAAAGAACCACTTTGGGTGGATGACTTCTTGGCAATGGTCATCAACAATCAAGAATATATATTAGTCATATCATTGAATTCATTGTCGAGTATTGACACTTCTTGCAGTGGAAGGATTTTGTGTCTTCTCACCTTGTCCCTGGCAGGGGGGAAATAACATCAATGATTAATAGTCAGGCTTCAAGTGTTGAATTCCTATCGATCGAACAAGCATGATTTAGTTTGTGGTCATCCCAAAACCACCAGATTGGTTTTTGGTTTTCCTAAACCACCACTTAGTAGAATATGTACAACTTCTGCTAGAAAAGGATTTGTGGTTTTCCTTAAACCTCCATTTAGTAGAAGACATCAACTTTTGTTAGAGACAATTCATGGTAATATTTAAACTAGCATTCGAGAGCACTTCCAATTAGCAGAAGACATCAAATTATATCTTCTAGTTAACTTAGGAAATGTTATGGGAACCATTGAGCCCTAGATCAAGTTCCAAAGTTTGTGGTCATCCGTAAACCACCAGATTGGTTTGTGTTCCTCCTTAAACCACTACCACCATTTAGTAGAAGACATTAGCTTTTGCTAACTTTTTGGTTTGTGGTCATCCCAAAACCACTTGATTCACCTGATTCAGAGAGCACATTCAGCCATTGACAGTTGTCCACTTCCAGATTTCAACTATCCACTTACAAATTTCATCTCTCTTCTTGGACTCACATACACCCCTTCATATTAAAGGGGATAATTTTGGAAACGGAGTCTGTTAGGGTTACACACTCGAAGGAATGTGAAACATCAAGTGATAGTAACGGTCATCGAGAGTCTAAGAGACCTCTTGGAAGATGAATCCCAAGGTCATCCAAAATGTATGTATATGTGTATCATATAAATTACTATTATGCATTTGTGCTTATCTATATTCATGTGTTCTAACAATTACCATTTCTTATCTTTAAAATTATTACCAAAATTTTAAACTTGTTACATAAAATAAAGTAAACAAAATTATATTAAAAAAAAAATCACAATGAATAAATAATTAGCACTTGTGCAAAGCCTTCACAAAATGCTTGACAAGTGTAACATATGGAAGTAATTGCCAATGTCACCTAAGCAATTACTGTTAGAATATAATGGATGTGCTCGTTTTACCATTGACAATATCTCTATTGTCACCCAACCATAGGTCGAAGTCACCCTCCGAGAACCTTAACCTTGACAAAGAATCACTCCAGAAGAAACCCTAGGCTAGATATCCAAACAAAGGGTAGCGCACCTTTCCTCAAGGATAGCGCACCAAAAAGAGATGATCAGATAGTACAAACCCTAGCTAAGAGATAGTCCAAGCGTAACTGCTAGCTGCAGTAGCTGCAACGACAACTCTCCTCCAAACCTGCGCAAAAACTGGGCAACTGCAGTGCGCACAAGTGTTGCTCTGTGATTCTGAGACTGCCTGCTAGAATGAGAACTGGCCTCCTGTATTTATACTAATTCTGGCTAACTGCATGGGCTGACTTCTCATTCTGGGTATCTATCTGTTTAGTATATATTATTATTTCTGGCCGACTTCTTCTCTTGGAGGCTAATAACCTAATATAAATTATCTTCTTGAGCTGAAAAGTCTTCTAGGGTTATTAGCCAACTCATTAGGGTTACTTCTTGCTTCCCAGAGTATTCTATCATCGTCAGGTTTACACGTGGAGGTAAATACCTCTCCCAGCTACCATAATATCAACACTCCCTCCTAGCTAGGGAGGTATTACAGGTAATGGTCTTGAGCACAAAAAAATACCATTCACCCGGTAGCATCAACATAGTTGTATAGACTAGATCATGACTAGATCATGAGCACCATCATCATCATTAGTTGCATCATCTCTTGAAACCATACTCTATCTGAGTAATTAGATATGATGCTCACTCCACAGAGTGATACAAGAGCCATTCTTCTAATCTAGAAGAGTAAATATTCTGAACCATTTTCTGTCTGGAAAATCTTTGTTCATCATTCATCTGGCTGATAATTATTTCCAATAAATTGTTGATAGTCTTCAAGGCAATCAGAAAAAAATATAACACAACTGTGTCTATCCATAGTAGCACATAACTACAATCCAGTGGTACACTACCACACCAAGTAGCACACAAGTACTTGATCAATAACGTATAGTCACAAACATTGGAACACATCCGCCACAATGGTATACATCTATTGTCATGCAGTCTTCATAACAATAATCTGATATCAACCTACACAGAAACAATTTTATGATATAAATTGAATCATTTGGGCCAATATTTCACTCACATCTGTGAGATTTGAAAGAATATTTTCCCTAAAACATCAATAATGAGTTGTCTGGACTATTCTTCTCAAGCAAGGAAGAATAACTGTCATGATTTCTGAACTTGGACCATTCCCCACCCTGGGCCATTCTTCCTACACTAATCAAAGTGCACCCTGGAGAGAATGTATAAACCCTAAGGAATGTCTCTCCCTGATTGTTGAGCTTGGACCATTCCCCACCCTAGGCCATTCCTCCTACACTAATCAAAGTGCACCCTAGAGAGAATGTATAAACCCTAAGGAATGATTGTTCGGACCATTTCCTCTGTTAACCACAAGAGGAAAAGATTTTCATGTATCAACCTCCAAAACGGACCATTCCTCATGTTAACCACAATGAGAAATCGTTGTCCGGTGAGGCGGGCCAATCTTCTTGAGTAACCCTTAAGAAGAGGGACTGCCCTAGACCACTCCACATGTTAACCACAATGGGAAGTCGATGTCTATGATACATCAGCAATCTGGACCATTTCCCATGTTAACCACAATGAGAAATTGTTGTCTGTCAGAAATCTCAATCCACTTTCCGAACTGGAAAGGAAACTGCTTATCTTGGACCATTTTTCGAACTGAAAAATGGTTGTCCATAAGTCAATACATATCAGTGCTCCCTCCCAACCTGGGAGTCATCTCTTCCTCTTTCAATAAGGAAGTCGTCTCCATGAGCTCTAGCTTGAGTATGCAAACTCTTTCATCTTGGATGGAAGCTTTACCAAAATGTCTACTTATCTACTAATCTGTGGAGATATGTATTGGAGAACCACTTTCTCCTTTCTGGACTTCATCACGGATAATGTAATTCTTGATTTCAAATGTACTTCGTTCTGGAGCACTGGTTTTTCTTTGAAGGCTTCATGTAGCTCTGATCAATAAAGTATATCATTGTTGGAACACTAGAACATATCCATGTGGCACTTCTTATGTCATTATGATATCTGATCTACTGAGTAATAATCTTGATACAATATCTCTGTTATATAGAATCTTCACCACGCTTCTGTTGTGCATTGGAGGTTCTTCACCAAGTTATCTTCTTCCATCTGTATACAAGAGTCTCTTTCTGGTATGCCTCAAAGTCTTGAGATTTCTCTTCACATGCTCTTTGTTCAATTGTTCTGGAGAACAGTCTTTGCATTCATCTTGATGTAGCACTCCAACCCATGGATGATATAATGACTCATGTAGAGGTATGTCTGGTTTACCGGAATGAGCAATCATCATAGTCTTCTCCCTCCATCTGGGAGAACCTCTAGTTATGAATCTTGCAATGCTTTCATTTATAAGTCTTCCGTACACTATTCTTCAAAACAACTTTCAGTTTTGTTTGATTGCTTTCATATTAGGCTGGTAATCTTGTGATTCTCGATACAATGATTGGTTTTTCAGGCTTCTCTTCTTTCTTGGAATCTTCATGTTCTTCCTCATGTTTTTCTTTAGCTTTTGGGTCCATGGAGTTTCTTATAGATTCCATGCCCTCAAGATTCCACTTCTTTCTTTTATCATAGGATCACGGATCTGGATGGACAACCAGGGATACTTTAAGGCTTCTCTTCGAAGAAGACTTCTTCTGAGATTGAACTAAACATGTACTATCTTTCATGGTTACTACCATGGATATATACTTCATCATATTCAATGGATCATAGGATTAGCTCCCTCCTAATCCTTGCTTCATGTAAGAGTGCATATAATCGGCTCCCTTCGTCTAACATAGTCCACGCTTCCATCTGCATCTTCATTGTCTTCTACAATATATAATTGGCTTTCTCTGCCTAGCCGAGTCCATGCTTTCGTCTTGTTGTCTTCTACAAAACTTCATAATTCTTTCTCCAATTTCCTCTCGATTGTTGACTTCTTTCTGCCTTTTCTTCTTCTAGGTCTCTTCATGATTTATTCGGCTTGTCTTGCAATAGCTTCCACATGATTTGTTTGATGTATTTCATTCTTTCATGTATCATCTAATGATATCAATCCTTATCTTTTTGTTCTTCCATCGATATAGTTCTTCTTGGAATACATTATCTTCCAGGAGATAGATATACAAGATATGTACAGAGACGATGCAAACAAGATATGTACAAGAACTAAGAAGAGTATTGTTACCTTCAAAAGAAGAAGTCTATTTTGTCATGCTTAGTCTTCTTTGTAGGTTCCTTTTCTTTGGAAACTGATGCTTCGTGTTTCTCCTTCTTTTTCTTTAACTCAGAACAATGATTCTTGTAGTGGCCATACTTTCGACAGTTGAAGCATTGTACTTTTGAAATATCTTTCTCTTGATTTGACTTCGTCCTTGAACCAAACTTCCTTTTGTTCCTGAAATTCTTGAATCTTGCTGTGAAGGCTTGATCATCGTACTTCTTTTGGGATTTCTCTTTTGCACGAATCCTTGATTCTTCTTGAGCACAACAAGTCCAAAGTTCTTCAAATGTCGGATACTCCTTCCTTGTGTTCATGTTTGCAACAAATGCATCCCACGTCTTGGGAAGACCATTGAGTACTATGTTTACCAATTTCTTCTTTGAAGTGATCTCTTCAATAGCTTGTAGTTGATCTCTTAACTGAGAGATCCTCACAAAGTATGATGTTATGTTGTCATCATCATTCATCTTCATGTCACGGAGCTCATTCTTCAGACTCATAACTTGTCCAATGTTTCTGATCGAGAAGAGATTTGTTAGGGCATCGTACATCTTCTTTGATGAGTCGAGATGGGAGATGTAGGGTATCAAGTGGTCTTTTATGGATTCCACTATGATACTCATGGAATTGATGTCATTGTCTTTGAACTTCTCCATAACTGCAATGTTATGTGGTTCCTTCTCTTTTCCTTCTTCAAACTCTAGTTCCAAGATCTTTCCTTTTACGATATCCAGCATTTTATTCTTGGCAAGGACGAGGTCAATCCTTGTCTTCCATGCTCTAAAGTTAGAGGCTCCATCTAACTTGTTCTCTGACTTCATAGAATAAGTCATGGTTTCTTTGACTTGGTCAAACCTTAGATTTGACCACAAACTAAAACTTGATGTCTTGGCTTGCTGAGAGTACCAGGAGATGTGCTAGGATAGGGCGCACTGATCTGTCTGGATATTAGGTCAATCCCTTCACTTAAGGTTCCTAAACGAGAGGATTAGGATTTCTTTAACTGCACCTGCTAGTAACCCTAGCGACAGTGCTTTGTTGACTACTCCTGCTAGGAAACCCTAGCGACAGTTCTTCAACGAGCTTAATATCCTTCTGGCTATGTTTCCTTCCAATGGTTAGAATGAATGAAGGAGGTGTGGTCCCATAACCTGTTAGAATATAATGGATGTGCTCGTTTTACCATTGACAATATCTCTATTGTCACCCAACCATAGGCCGAAGCCACCCTCCGAGCACCTTAACCTTGACATAGAAAGACTCAGGAAGAAAAACCTAGGCTAGATAGCCAAAAAAAGGGTAGCGCACCTTTCCCCAAGGATAGCGCACCAACAAGAGCTGATCAGATAATCCAAACCCTAGCCAAGAGATAGTCCAAGCGTAATTGCTAGCTACAGCAGCTGCAACGACAACTCTCCTCCAAACCTGCGCTGAAACTGGGCAACTGCAGTGTGCACAACTGCTGCTCTGCGATTCTAAGACTGCCTTCCAGAATGAGAACTGGTCTACTGTATTTATACTAATTCTGGCTAACTGCCTGGGCCGACTTCTCATTCTGGGTATCTGTCTATTCAGTATATATTATTATTTATGGCCGACTTCTTCTCTTGGAGGATAATAACCTAATATAAATTATCTTCTTGAGCCGACAAGTCTTCTAGGGTTATTAGCCAACTCATTAGGGTTACTTCTTGCTTCCCAGAGTATTCTATCATCGTCAGGTTTACACGTGGAGGTAAATACCTCCCGCAGCTACCATAATATCAACAGTTACTTCCCTTGTTTTAGTGAAGGATTGAGATCCAACATAAGGGATGCTTCCCTAGCAATCTCAAAGGATCCTACAGCAAGTCAAGACAAGTCTATGACCCCTTATCTTGGTTACTTGATTATACCATTAATCAAGTCAAGGTTTAAGACTATTATCAAGGTGGTTTAAACAAGGAAAATTCAATGTGTCTGAGGGATGTTTCTAAGACAATGAAATATATTCACCACAACAAATGATTAAAATAAATTCCCTAAAATACTAGCTATCAAAGAAAAAAAATTGTAATAAACTTTGTTGTAAAAGATGATCTACTTCAGCAAATAATAAATTATGAAAGTAGCAATAAAAAATTCCTAAATTAGCAAAAGTACAATGAAATAGATTCTAAATGCAAGCTAAAATACTAACAAACCAATATCCAATGATTGCTGAAATGAAATAACATGAAACTACTTTAAACAAATACAAGAAACCAAGCCATAATGGCTAAAAATTGCAATAATGTAACAATAAATGATGTTAGAGATTTTTCTAGGCTAAGAATGAAACTAAACCCTAGATGTTAGGCTAATACTAACTAAGAATTAAATGTGCAATGCAGCTAAGGATTAAACTAATACAAGGTGTCAAGGGGAGAAAGAGAGATATAGGGTTTTAAATTCACTTACAAAAAGAGAGAGGACTAGTGTCATCATAGTTCCTTGGGCATATGGAATCAATAAATGCAATTTTATGGAGAATAAAAGAAAGAGAAAAAATAGGAATCAAACCCTAGGGGTGTACACTCACAAGCCCTAGGTCTAAATCCTTTAGGAAAACAAATTAGGGGAGTACACTCACAAGCCCCAAATGTCATCCTATGTCTTTTAAGGCTTCTAACAAGAGATCAAGACAAATGTTGGGTCTAGACACTAGAGGAGTCCAATCACAAGCTCTAGAATTTAATCAATAAGGGTTAGTCTAGGGGAGGACACTCACAAGCCCTAAAATTAACCTTATATGCTTCAACAGGTTTTAAATGAATAAGGGAGCTCACTTGTAAACCTTCTTGGGGTTTCAAAACAAAATTTATCCAAGGAGAATAAGATAAAATTCAAATTATCACCACTTTGATAAATCATTTACTTAAAACAATAAGAATAAACCATCAAATACTTGGAAAGACCATTTATTATCTAAGTCGTTGAGCATTAAGAATCCCTAGCATGTAGTCATCCTTTAAATTATGAAGAAACATCCACAAGATCACTCTCCAAGAGGTGTGCACAAGTGCTTCGTGATGAAAAATAAGTAAAGAAGACAAGTATAGAAGTGTTTCTCCACAAGTGAGTTATGATTTACAAATGAGGAAAACCTCAAGTGTGTGTGTCTGTGTTTACACACACACATATATATAGGACAAGCCTAGTGCTTTATCTCTCAAGAAGCCCCTATAACATAATAAATCCATGATACAAGGTGGAAAGATCTTAGGTTGCCCCCCAAAATAACCTCCAACATAAAAATACAATGCTAAAACAACAAAACGTCTTCTTAAAGGTCACACGTGTGGGTGTGAAAGTCTCCAAGAGAGGTGACATCATTCTCCTAGGGGTGCAAAGGCCATGTCTCTCCTGAAAAGGTGTAGAGAAACATCAAAGGGCCACATCCCCTCATCAAATGTCATGTCTCATCGTCCATCAAGTGCAAAATCATCACCACCAATGCTAGGTCGGCCCAAGAAAGCATTAAGTCACCTCAAGCATGATATCATCATCAATGTGTTCAATGTACAAGGCTCCATGTATGATGTCATGATGGGAGAGGTTAACCTCTCAAAAGGTGCCTCATCATCATCAAGGGTTGTGGGGTCCATCCAAACCTAACGTCCTCCAAAGGGTGCAATGCCTAGGTGTGTGGGCTTCATGCCCTTTGAGTGACACATCAGGTTGTATGCTCAACGTACTGACTAATTTGTGCAATGTCCAAGGTCCAAAGGGTGTTAGAGGGTGTTAAGGAACATTCTAAGTCATCACCTATCCCAACACTCATTATCAAAGGTGCAACATCCTTTGTATAGTGCACAACATCCTGGTACAAGTATGAAGACGTCCTCCAAATGACCATGTCAAGGGTGCATAATTATCAAGCAAGGTTCACAAAATCAGGTAAGACCAACAACTACAAGATACAAGAGTCATTAGAATCATACAAAGTAAGTCACAACTAAATACAAAATCCACATAAGCAATTCACATTAGGTATCTTCTTCAAACTTCACACTAGCTCAGGACTTTATGCAAATTTTCAAGTTTAGGTATGGGAGGACCATCATAAGACTCTATTAGGTATTCTAGTACCCAAATAGAGTGGTTCCCGAGAAACCATTCAAAGTGTAAGTATAAGTGAATGAGGTGGCATGGGGTTTACTTCATGGTCATGGTGTCATTGACATGCAAGGCCACATTTGGGTTCATCTCCATGAGCACTTTTGTAGAGGGAGCACTTGGTGCTTGAGTTACCCTTTCCTTGATAGTATGTGTATTTCAAACCCCTTCTTGCCTTTTGATACTATTGCATTTCTTTTCAAGCCCCATTTTTATGTTTATGTGTTCATTTTTACTGGGATAAGTCCTTTTAATTTGATATGCATTCAATGCATTAGGACTAGGGGCAATTGCCTCATAGAGAGGGGGTAGAGCTCAAGCTAACCTTTGGCTTTTGATTTGGTCATTTGTATCCCACTATTTCTTATTTCTTTTATAACATGTTTTTTTTATTCTTTTTACCAATTGCATCAACCTAGACATTTTATTCCTTCTTCTCACAGGAGGATGAAGCCACAGACCTTTTTGGGATACATGTAACAACCATTTCCAAAGATAGGACAATGAAAGGGATTAAGATGAAACATGTTAAGTATGAAAATAAATGGTACAGTACCCCTATCAAGGCTTCCTAGTAGTACCCCTATTCCCTAAGAGTGACAACACTAGACTAGGACACAAATGATGGCCACAAAGGTGAAACAAGGAAACAAGCATAACTTAGAAGCATCATGATGCCTTATATGACTTCTACCCATGATCCTCACCTAAATTTCTAATGTATTAAATGTAACACTTTATATGAAACAATGATTAGTGTATCTCATGTGTGTTGGACCACCATCATCGAATGAACCTTGTTGATCAAGTGAAATGGACTGAGCTATGATGAGGGGGGAGGCATTTGATGGGTTGATGTCTGTAGAGAACGGTGATAATATTTGGGATCAATATCTTTAATGTGAACCATGAGACATGATCTCCTCCAATTACCGCCTAGGTGAGGTGAGTGGGGGGCTAACAATGATTATGGAAAAGTGCAAGAGTTGTTTTTATTTATTCATTTATGATATATGTACTCTATTTGTTTGGATTATTCTTAGAATTGATGCCATATTTTATCTTTAAAATTATTACCAATCTTATTGAATTTATTATTAGAAAATAATCTTTTGCGACAAAATTATCTTTACTATTATGATGTAACTGTATGATTGGTTGAAAATGAATATTGTTATGTTGAGTGAAAACGATTGTTGCAATAATAATTTACGAATTGAACATTGTCAATGTAATTTGTGCATGTGCATGATGATGTCATAATTGTGTGCCTTCGTCTAATGTAAGCAACCTTGCTTGCTTGTGTCTTACGAGAATGTGTGTTGGATCAGATGTCCAACAATATTGGGCCCTATAGGGCATAGTTACCAAATTTGGTTGAATCGGTGAAATAAATTTGAAAATGTTCCATTTAGTTTGATTTGACCGAATTAATGGTCAAATTTGATTCTTGTTTCAATGTTCTTTGTCGTAAAGGAATCACAATAGATCCAGGAACACCATGACATGTTTTAGAAACCAAATAGGGCACATGTAGCATCGTAGCAGATATAAGGGAAGCCAATAGGATTACAAGAGCATATAATTCTCAATGTTAAATAATCTAATTCATTAATGCAAATGAGAGTTAATAGAAACAAATCTTAAAAAGGTCGAAGTTATGTACTAATTTTGTCATTGTTTTGATAGTTTTATATCCGATCTGTAACCAAAAGAAGAATTACTACTGTAGAGAAACTATCTCAAGAATCTCCTTCCTTTTGGAGATTGCCTGTATTGAATTCCCTTGAATGGAAGAAAAATATGATGGGTTGTGCAGGTGCCTTTGGATCGATAAATACTGGCGATTTTTTTAGAACTACAAAATTTTCACTCAATTTTTTCTGTATCGCATCAAATTCAAATTTGAACTTGGTAAATATGTTGTAGCATCAAATGAGAAACAATCAGTAACCTTTCTTTGAGGACATCATGTGCATGTTGTGGAATTTAAAATAATCGAATAATATCAGATGCTTGTGTATAGTCTCTAATTGTGCAGCCCGCATAAAGTTGAAAAAACATGTTGAATCTTGACATTATTATCAATGTGGCATAGTGTAAGGTAACCCCTACATGTATGCATTGTATAAGGGTAGACCCTTCCTTTCCTTTGATGATTGGCAAGTTGTAGGTGAAGCACTACGAGGATCATAAGAGTTACTTGTGTCTAATCATCAATCTCCTTATTCACTATTGTAATATTTCAAAGTCTATCATTACAATCTTTACACTCATGTTTTATTTTAAGCTATTAGACATTATCATTATTGATTGATTGACTGTGTCTACATCAGACTTTTGCATCGACATTTTTTTACCCCCCTTAGGTATAGTACACAACTTATTATTAGAAACATATTATCAAGATTGAAATAGTATTGTATAAAATTTAACATTAATTTAATTAAACATTTTGTCATTTTTGTGAATTGTATACCCAATCACATCACCATGGATCATTTGTTTCCCTAATTTTTCGTGCTTATACTGAGGTTCACGTTTGTTTGGATACAGAATGTTTCTACGTCCTTCTATGTAGATGTGTAGTATGATGGGAATGTGTGATAGGTCATATTCAATTGTAGATAATCTACTTACTATGCAATAAGTGAGTTTGGTTATAAAATTTGTTTGCAGTATGACAACTTTTTCTTCTTCTTATTCCTATGAGATATCAACCAACCAATTCACTAACTATAGCATGACAATAGTCACATGTCTTTCTAAGGTACAATGGCCTATGAGTGAGCGGAACTTAGAAATTCACGTGGATTTCTTTCCAAAAAAAAATTGTAGGTTCAGGTACGGGTAGTAATGGAATGCATTTAGTTACCAATGTTATCAAGCAAGGATGGATATTAAAGAAGTAAGAATAGTTAGTAAAGTGTTTGATTTTTTTAATAATTTTTAATTAACAATTTTATGTAAAACTATATAAAATTAGTAAAATCACAATCATTTACTAAAAATAAAATAAAATTTTACTTTTAAAAATTTAAAAACTATTTTTTTGATTTTCACAATATTCAAATTAATATATATATTTTTACAAAACTTAATTAAATCTTATAAAAAAATTATTCCTCACTAATGAAAACCAAATTATTTTGACCATTAACAAATTAAAATATACTACCATCGGTAGTTATAATAAAGCAAATCCTTCCATAGGTCTCCTTCTATATTATGGTCATTTAACATTTTGTGATAACCAATATGATATTATTAACAATTATTTTAAACTTGGGAAAAGTTGTTTCCCAACAACTTCCGAGGAAAAAATGTCCCATGGTTGATGATGGTTATCATGATTGATTATGGTTGATTGTGGCTGACCATGATGGTCATCTTCATTATGGTTCGATATGGTTGACTTTTGTTGAATATGCTTAGCCATGGTTGTCTGTGACTACCAATGGTTTATTAATGTTAACTATTATAGATCATGTAGATATAAAAATATGACTTATGTCGATTTTCTATGTTCCTCAATGGTTATGTTGCATTCCAAAAATTATTATTAACCAAAGTCAAACATTATCAACCATATTTAACCATGGTCAATCATAGTCAACCATGGCTAATATGACATAACCATTAGGGAACATAACAAGTCAACATAAGTCAACCAAGATGACCATCTTAAATGAATGTCATAATGTTGCAATGTCACATAACTATCGAGGAACGTCACAAAACCCTTGATGATTGCCACAATGCAACCATAATCATTAATAAATGTAGCAATTCAACATAAGTTAGCCTTGAAAATGAATGTCAGAATGTGAATTAAGCATTGATTAATGTCGCAAACTAACATAACCCTCAAGGAACATCACAATAAGACATAACCCTTGATGAATTTTATAATGCAACATCACCATTGGGGAACATAACAGGTCGACATAAGTCCACCAAGATGAACATATTGGATGAATATCACAATGTCACATAACCCTTGATGAATGTCACAATGCAACCATTAACCATTGAGAAATGTAGCAATTCGACATAAGTTGGACTTGAAGATGAATGTTACAATGTGACATAACCATTGATGAATGTCATAAACTATAATGGTCATGTAACGTACCCCAATTTAATTGAGGCCCATTACGAGCAAAATACACATTAAAATTAAGATTTTATGCTGAATAATTTCCTGAAGCTTACCAACTACATATCACTCGTAGATTTAAACATTTTTGATACCATAATTTTAAATGCATATATAACATAATGGAATGTGTGAATGCAACTGTTCAACCAATGAAAAAATACCCAACATTCATATAAACCTTTTGCACAGTGGAATAAACAAAATAAAAACACCATAACATTATCTGTTAATAATTAACCAACTAGATGCGTACGAAGGATGAACCTTCCAGCAATAGGCATTGTTATCATTTTTCTCTCAACATCAGGCCACCCCCGAACTAAGTCTATGAGTCCACAAGGAGATTTGGCCCTCCTGGTTTTCTACGCTTCACACTTAGCAACCCAAAACCCAGGTTCTACTCCAACAACATTTCTATCCAAAAGGAAAGGCCAAGGTGCATGAGATTTCTATTCAATCAAGCCTGGCCTAGCCTAGCCACCTCCTAATTAACCATGTTGGTTGTTTTGCTTTTACGTTTTACTTATCTATGCTCTATATAAAGTCTTAGGTTATAGCAGACACACATGGACTTTCTTAGACAGTAACAACCATGACTATAACAATTTTTATATGATATTAATACATGATTAGACTAAACTACCAAAATAAATAAATTATTTCTACTATATAAATATTTCTCGAAACATAAATCACATAAAATTTAACAATAGTTTAATCTTCTTTTTAATATAAATACCCCATTCAAAAGCATGCAATATATTAAAAAATCTTCATGTCAGGTTTTTGATATAGATATTCCATTCAATAAAATGCATAAATACAAAAACAAAAAAATTGCAGATAACTATGTCCTAGGCTTCATGTATTACTCTTTACTTTCAATCTTATACGTTCAGGTTTCAGTAACAGACCTCATAATAGACTAAATTCTAACACATGCCTTGTCTATGCTACAAACAATGAAAAAGTAACCAAACACCCAAAAACATCCCTAGAAAATATTAACTTGGTAGGCAACAATCCATCGACAATCAGAACTTTGTATCTTTATAGATTGAAATCTTTGATTGTTTTGAGAGTGGATGTTGCTTAGATCTTGGTTTCTGAAGTGTTTATGATCTGGCTACGTATTGGTGTTGTTACTAACAAAAATGGATTGATCACTGATGTTTCATTAGTGAGTCTCGTATACGTTGAGAAACGCATTGGGATTCGCTATATGGGAAGAGAAGAGGTGACTTAAGAATAGATGGTATTGTCTAAAGAGGGGATTAGATTCTATAATATTCCAATTATATCTATGCCCCTTGAAAAAACATTTTATGTACAGTCCAAACTATGCCAATGTTCAAGCTCAAATGGAAAATAAAATGATGGATAATAGCAAAAAACAACCGCATTTGCATGAAGAAATATGTGGAAACTGAATAAACCCCTTTGGCCAGAATATTATTCCTCCAATCCTATGATGGAGAGATTTTATAACTCAAGTGGATTCCGTGACTCGTTCTTCGTTGAGGAACGTCTTGGGGGAATGCATCCTAAATGATGTTGTTACCAGGAATGCATCCTTACTGCACCTATTAGTTCTCTAGATCTAGGTTGGATGAAATCACTAAACTACCGAGAACCTTGACTAATGATGTGATTAGCTTGAAGAAGATTTGAGACACCCATCCAGCCCTTAGTCCTGCTCCTTGAATACAAAATTCACCCATGAGAAGAGAAACCCATATCCTTTTCGGACATCCATTAATCAACAACAACCAAATAGAGACAAAAGGGAAGAGGATTAAAACATACCTGCATTTATCCAGACAACATCTAATCTAGTTTTGTCTCAAGATCAGTGTTCTAAATATTCGCATGATTATTATGAAGAGGTTGTATTAATGGAACCTCTCCAAACAAGAACATGTTGAGTTTGATAGAAAAATGATTTCCCTAGTAAAGTCTTTCATTGACAATCAAAACCTCATGAATCAAGATATTTAGTTGTTTTGACTCTCATTTGCAAAAGAAAGCAATATTCGATAATTTGGTGGCTGAGGTTAGAAGGATGTATAACCTTACGCCCAGATTTTAGACTACCAACCAAAGAAAGGATGAAACACTTGTTAGGACCAACCCCGAGGACCCTATAGCCGCTAAGAAGTCCCCCCTGTCAAGCAATCAGATATAGGTCAGACCTGGTGACCTGGGAAGACTATTTTCGTTAAGGAGATCCACTGTAATAGAGTCCTTGAGTCAGTCAAACCTACTCCTTTTGACATCAGCCATCAACTTGGAAGAGCAGAAACCCCCATGCCCTTGTCTAAGTTAGCTAATTATTAAAACAAATTTCATAATTTTTGGGGAGCAAAGATGTTATGATATAGGTGGATTCAATGAATCTTGGGGATACCACCCCTAGATTATCTTGTGACCAACTCATGGTAGTAAAGAAGCAGAAACTCCTCCCTTGGACATCACTCTACAGGTGGGACCAACTCATGGCGGTAAAGAAGGAGAGACTCCCCCCTTTGACATCACTCCATGGGTCCAAGATAAATGTTTGTACAGTTTGTTACATTATGGGTCTTCTCATTCGTTAGTACCACAAATGATCATGGATAAATTAGACTTATAGGTGAGTACTCTTTATAGAGGATTGTATTATTTTAATTCAAAGAGAAGACAATGAATAGGGATTATTGAAGCCCTAGTAGTTAGCTTGGGATAAATTCTTAGAAAGTGTGTGTAATGTTTGACATAGTAGTTGTTGATGCACCTCTCTGCAATAGAATGTTGTGATAAGGGGATGGGGGGATATGTTAGGAGGAAACATATAGTTAGACATCACGTATGATATAGTCCATGTTTTTGAAGGGGAGATTTGCATAGAGAGCCCAAATTTACTTGTAATTTAAGTGATCTATCAATCTTACAAATTTTCCAATATATTTTATCGATAAGATGGGGAGCTTTGTACTTAGCAGGGGGAAGGTCCAAAGGATAGTATTGCAACTAATATTGTGCTTTTCAATTTGGAACATGAACAACCTTCACCAGAGGACTTGTTAAACATTTTCTTTGGTAGTTATTTTTCCAAAGAAGGATCTTGAGTGGGTGTGTTCTTGGTATCCTTTGTGGGAATATTTTCCCCTTATATTATAATATGTATTTTAAGTGAACCAACAATGTTTCATAATATGAGGCAATGGTATTGGGGTTGAGGATGCTCACAAATTGGGCCCTTGATAATGATGTAATCCTAAAATTGAAGGAAAGACAAATGTCATTCAAAAAAGAAGGTTGCACAATCTTTCAACCATTGGACCCAACATTAAGTGAGTGCTTTATGGAATTGCTGGAGGAAGTTTTGGATGAGGGTACCATTGATCAGTTGTATAACCTTTATGTAGGGCACCATTGATCAGTTGTATAACCTTTATGTAGGGCACCAAGACGATTACGATACAACTTGAGTGGGCCTAATGGTTAAGAACATGTGTTTCCTCTTAAGAGGTCACAAGTTCAAATCCAGAGGGGGGTAGGGTATGTAACCTCTGTAGACTTTACCAGTCAAATCGTTGGGCGGAGGAGGGTCCCTTGTCCCATAAACAAGGGGGTCTCATACACCAATTTGGTGTGGCTTGGTTGTGACCTTAAAAATAGATTATTATCATTATTATTATCCATAGAGTGAATGGTCATACATAGTGTATGGTCACTTGCAATAGATTTGGAAGCCACCTTCAAATGGTGGCATAATGGAGACTATGAACGATGAACTTAACAATGCACATTGTTGTGGGTTTGCAGGTGGATTGTTGTAGAGTTGAAGGACCCAAATAAGTCTCATGACAAAACTAGCATGGTGGATTTTGTGGCCCAAGTAGAGAGTTAGATTGTACCCACATAGAGAACTGTAACACTAAATATCTATTTAGAAAATACCCCCACATGATGGTGCATGACACATAAGGTTGTGTTGCACTAATAGGAAGTTGTGGTAGAGGCAGGATAGACTTGTTTCTTTCTATACCTGCAGGCTCCATCAAGAGATGACAAGTCAAGTCTCGTAAACCTGTCTTTGTGGTTTTGTGGAAATTTTGACCCATTTAGACATGTGGATAGTTGTGAGATACACTAGATGGTGTAGACCATTCCACTCCAACATTAGGTGCATAAATTTGTGCACACCTTACAGCCATAGCCAGGGAAGTGGTATCAATAGACATAAATGTAGTAGTAGACACATTATTGGCCTAATCTATGGGAAAGTTTATGTATTACTTTCTAACTCTGGGAGAGAAACATTGTACGCAAGGGTACTTTGGCACATTCATTGTTACCCATAGATGGAGCACCCACAATTCTTGACTATAGGTTTTGTAGAGGAGGATGTTGCAAAATCCTTTGCTATGGTCGGTAACCCTATTGAAGTTGATCACATCAATGTCGACCCCATAAAGGAGATATGGAATCTATGATTTGAGGAAACATAAGGCCACCACATAGTTCAATATATAAGCATACTAGTATTCCAATAGATTATCATTATCCATTGTGGACCAAACAGTTTAAAATAGGGAGTAAGACTGAGACAAAACTCACAATTATAGGGGACGATTGGGATGAACACACAATCACTGAGATTGTATCTCTATTCCACAAATATGTAGATCTATTTCTATGGAGTTTTACTAAGATGAAGGGTGTGGTTGGTGAACTTGGGGAGATGAAGAATACAATGAAACTAGATGTTTGACCAATAAAAAAACACCATACAGGATGAAACCACACTGTAAGGGGTAGGTCAAATAGGAGATATATAAGATTCTAGATGTAGGGTTGATCTTCCTAGTCAATGAGTCTAACTGGATCGATTTGATCATGATATAGGGGAAAAGTATAGGTGGAATCTAAGTGTGTGTTAACTTCTACAAAATCAATAAGGCCTATGTACATGACCCCTTCCCAAATCCATTCAGGGATGGAATCTTGGAAAATATAGTAGTGAATGAGGCATTCTCATTTACAGATGGCTTCTTAGGTTACCATCATATTTATATTTCTTAGGTTTATAAGAAAACTACATTCATTGATGAGTGGGGGTCGTATGCTTATAATGTAATTCCCATTGGATTGAAGAATGCCCCTATGGTATTTTCCAAGGTGGTAGTTGTAGCCTTTCGAGAATATATTCATAATTGCATAGAAGTATATTTGGATGAATAGATGGTCTAAACCCTACTCAAGGATCATGTTGCAAAGTTATAACTATGATGGATAGGTGTCAACATAGGCAATTGTCTTTGAATATCAAGAAATGTATCTTATATACCCCATTTAGAATATTGTTGGGACATATTACACATATAATGTGCAAGGAAGGGATTTTGGTGGATCTTGCCAAACTTGGAGCCATTGTCAACTTGCTTGTACCTAGTATAATGTCATCATTATGGTATACTTTGGATCATACTAGGTATTACCTATGGTTTATTAGAGGTTATGTGAAATTGAAAGTGCAAATGGAAGATTTGTTGCATAAAGGGGAATTGTTTGTTTGGACAACAATCTATAAGGAAAGGTTCATAGAATTGAATTAAAGGATTGTTACAACATCAATCCTCATCTTCATAGACTAGAGTAAGTATTTTCATGTGCATGTGGATGCTATTGGCATCACATCAAGTAATGTGTTGGCACCACCATGAGAAGGAACACTTGATGACCTAGTGTACTTTGCAAGTAAAAAATTATCTAAGGATGAGTGGAATTACACCACCACAAAACATGAAGGGTTGGTGATGGTATATGCACTTCATAAATTTTGGCATTACCTACTTTGTCATACATTTAATTTTTTCATGGATAACTTGGCATTGAAGTATTTGGTAAACAAACCCATACTCGAAGGGTAGATTTGTTGTTTCTTGTTGTTATTCCCAAAGTTTGATTTTGAAGTGGTCATGATGTTAGGAAAGTAGAATGTTGGGCGGCTCGATCATATTTCTTGGATACAACATAGGGAAACTACAAAGGCATTTGATGGATGTCTCGACACTGATCTCTTTCACATGGAATTCATTTTGTACTTATCTTTCACGATCATTGAATTTACAAATTCAAGTTTGGTGCTCAAGGATTATGATCAAAGGAAGTGTAGATAGTTGGTGATAAATGTGGTTAATTATCATTTAATCATCAAACAATTATATAAGTGTTATGTTTATGCCATTATTATAGTTCTTTGCATTTCAATAGATAAGAGCATCATAAGAACAAGATCACTGAGAAATACACATTCACAAGAGACACAAC
>JASDQU010684394.1:34678-45176 GCA_032191745.1 Picea mariana
TAAAAATAAAATAAAATTTTACTTTTAAAAATTTAAAAACTATTTTTTTGATTTTCACAATATTCAAATTAATATATATATTTTTACAAAACTTAATTAAATCTTATAAAAAAATTATTCCTCACTAATGAAAACCAAATTATTGACCATTAACAAATTAAAATATACTATCATCGATAGTTATAATAAAGCAAATCCTTCCATAGGTCTCCTTTTATATTATGGTCATTTAACATTTTGTGATAACCAATATGATATGATATACAATTATTTTAAACTTTGGAAAAGTTGTTTCCCAAAAAATTCCGAGGAAAAAAAGTCCCATGGTTGATAATGGTTATCATGATTGATTATGGTTTATTGTGGCTGACCATGATGGTCATCTTCATTATGGTTTGATATGGTTGACTTTTGTTGAATATGTTTAGCCATGGTTGTCTGTGACTACCAATGATTTATTAATGTTAACTGTTATAGATCATGTAGATATAAAAATATGACTTATGTCGACTTTCTATGTTCCTCAATGGTTATGTTGCATTCCAAAAATTATTATTAACCAAAGTCAAACATTATCAACCATATTTAACCATGGTCAATCATAGTCAACCATGGCTAATATGACATAACCATTAGGGAACATAACAAGTCAACATAAGTCAACCAAGATGAACATCTTAGATGAATGTCATAATGTTGCAATGTCACATAACTGTCGAGGAACGTCACAAAACCCTTGATGATTGCCACAATGCAACCATAATCATTAAGAAATGTAGCAATTCAACATAAGTTAGCCTTGAAAATGAATGTCAGAATATGAATTAAGCATTGATGAATGTTGCAAACTAACATAACCCTCAAGGAACATCACAATAAGACATAACCCTTGATCAATGCTATAATGAAACATCACCATTGGGGAACATAACAGGTCGACATAAGTCCACCAAGATGAACATCTTGGATGAATATCACAATGTCACATAACCCTTGATGAATGTCACAATGCAACCATTAACCATTGAGAAATGTAGCAATTCGACATAAGTTGGACTTGAACATGAATGTTGCAATGTGACATAACCATTGATGAATGTTGTAAACTATAATGGCCCTGTAATGTACCCCAATTTAATTGAGGCCCATTACGAGAAAAATACACATTAAAATTAAGATTTTATGTTGAATAATTTCCTGAAGCTTACCCACTACAGATCACTCGTAGATTTAAACATTTTTGATACCATAATTTTAAATGCATATACAACATAATGGAAAGTATGAATGCAACTGTTCAACCAATGAAAAAATACCCAACATTCATATAAACCATTTGCACAGTGGAATAAACAAAATAAAAACAACATAACATTATCTGTTAATAATTAACCAACTAGATGTGTACAAAGGATGAACCTTCCAGCAATAGGCATTGTTATTCTTTTTCTCTCAACATCAGGCCACCCCCGAGCTGAGGCTATGAGTCCACAAGGAGATTTGGCCCTCCTGGTTTTCCACGCTTCACACTCAGCAACCCAAAACCCAGGTTCTAATCCAACAACATTTCTATCCAAAAGGAAAGGCCAAGGTGCATGAGATTGCTATCCAATCAAGCCCAGCCTAGCCCAACCACCTCCTTATTAACCATGTTGGCTCTTTTTCTTTTAGGTTTTACTTATCTGTGATTTATATAAGGTCTTAGGTTATATCAGACACACATGGATTTTCTTAGACAATAACAACCATGACTATAACAATTTTTATATGATATTAATACATTATTAGACTAAACTACCAAAATAAATAAATTATTTCTACTATATAAATATTTCTTGAAACATAAATCACACAAAATTTAACAATAGTTTAATCTTCTTTTTAATATAAATACCGCATTCAAAAGCATGCAATATATTAAAAAATCTTCCTGTCAGGTTTTTGATATAGATATTCCATTCAATAAAATGCATAAATATAAAAACAAAAAAATTGCAAATAACTATGTCCTAGGCTATCATTCCTTGATTAATGATTCATGTATTACTCTTTACTTTCAATCTTATACGTTCAGGTTTCAGTAACAGACCTCATAATATTCTAAATTCTAACACATGCCTTGTCTAGGCTACAAACACTGAAAAAGTAACCAAACACCCAAAAACATCCCTAGAAAATATTAACTTGGTAGGCAAAAATCCATCGACAATCAGAACTTTGTATCTTTATAGATTGAAATCTTTGATTGTTTTGAGAGTGGATGTTGCTTAGATCTTGGTTTCTGAAGTGTTTATGATCTGGCTACTTATTGGTGTTGTTACAAACAAAATGGATTGATCACTGATATTGAGAACCGCATTGGGATTCGCTATATGGGAAGATAAGAGGTGACTTAAGAATAGATGGTATTGTCTAAAGAGTGGATCAGATTCTATAATATTCCAATTATCAATGCCCCTTGAAAAAACATTTTATGTACAGTCCAAACTATGCCAATGTTCAAGCTCAAATGGAAAATAAATTGATGGATAATAGAAAACAACAACCGCATTTGCATGAAGAAGTATGTGGAAACTGAATAAACCCCTTTGGCCAGAATATTATTCCTCCAAGCCTACACTAGGGAGATTTTGTAACTCAAGTGGATTCTGTGAATCATTCTTTGTTGAGGAACGTCTTGGGGGAATGCATCCTTACTGCACCTATTAGTTCTCTAGATCTAGGTTGAATGGAATCACTAAACTACCGAGAACCTTGACTAATGATGTGATTAGCTTGAAGAAGATTTGAGACACCCATCCAACCCTTAGTCATGCTCCTTGAATACGAAATCCACCCATGAGAAACCCATATCCTCTTGGGACATCCATTAATCAACAATAATCAAATAGAGACAAAAGGGCAGAGGAGTAAGACATACTTTCATTTATCCAGACAATATCTAATCTAGTTTTGTCTCAAGATCAGTGTTCTAAATATTAGCATGATCATTATGAAGAGGTTGTATTAATGGAACCTCTCCAAACAAGAAAATGTCGAGTTTGATAGGAAAATGATTTCCCTATTAAAGTATTTCATTGACAATCAAAACCTCATGAATCAAGATAATTAGTCGTTTTGACTCTCATTTGCAAAAGAAAGCAATATCTGATAATTTGGTAGTTGAGGTTAGAAGGATGTATAACCTTACGCCCATATTTTAGACTACCAAAGGGATGGAAAGTAATGGATTTTCTCAGTTTGGTGTCTATCATAGAACAAAGTCTCAACCAAAAGGTAGGAACTTGTTGTTCCTATTAGCAACAATGGTCTTTGGCAACCCAAAATGAATCCAAACATGTTTGAAGAAGAACTTAGTAGTGGCCCCTAGCGTGGCACTCTTCTTGTAGGGTGTCAGTATTAGAGAGTTGATCAACAACCCCAAAAACACAATTGTTACCATTCTTGGTTTAGGGCATCCTTGACATAAAATCTATAAACATTGGCTCTTAAGGGTTATTTGGAGCGAGCAGAGTGTACAAACCCTGCTTCTTGATGCAAGTATATTGATGGCACAAAGATCGCATGATCTAATATATCTATTGACAACTTGTTGAAGCTTTGGCTAGTGGAAGTACTTTTGCAATGCTGCCATTGTTTTCTCCATGCCAAAATGGCTTGTGATGACACTATAGTGTGCTTCCCAAATCATTTTCTAATGCTCACCGAGGGAGCACAAAGATGGCTTAGATGGCATGAAAGTCCATCTTGTAGGTGAAACTTTGAAACTCGTTTACTTGCGACTAGTTTTTGGTATACTGCAAGAAGTCATGACTATTATCATGCAATTGGGACCACTTTAAAGGCTCAAATCCACAAGAATTAAGCATTTTATCTAGTGCCACAATTGGAGATCCATTGAGGAAATGTTCAACGCAATTGGTGTTTCCCTTCTTGTACTCGAAGCTTAGGTGGAAATGTTGAAGGTAAGTGGACCAATTTTGATGGTGGTTTCTCTATAGTGTGCCTTGCTTTGCATAGATTACATAGCCCCATGGTAACTATGGATTGTAGTTTCCTTTCCCATAATATAATGCTTCCATTGTTGACATGCTTGGACAATGGAGTAAATCTCTTTTTCATGGGTGGGGTATCTACAAACCGTGTTAGAGAGTGTTTCACAAATTAGAGGTTCGTGGAGTGTGAAGACTACATCGACGACATAATTCAAGACTTTTGTCCCAATTTCAAATGGTTGTTGTAGATCTAGAAAAATAAGGATTGGTGTCATGCAGAGGCGATGCTTTAGCTCCTCGAATGGTTTTTGTTGTGCCTCCATCCAAACAAACTTAGCCTTGACTTCAACATTGGTCACATGGGTTAGGAGACAAACAAGATTTGAGAACCATGAGATGAATCTATGGAAAAAGTTGGAGAGGTGGGCCAATATGTTGCACAACTCCATAAGTGTGTTTGTGTCTAGTTAGTCATTGATGACTTAGATTTTCATTAGACCACATGCAAACCACACTCATCCATGATGTACCTCAGACATCGAATTCTTTGCATATTGAAAAAACATTTTTTTAGGTTGGCATATAACTTATGCTACTGCAAGGTACCCAACACTTGTTGAATGTGCTTCAAATTATCTTTTCTTTCCCCAATGAAAATGGTGGTTCCATTTAGGTAAACAAATACAAAATAATTGGTTAATGGTCTTAGAATATTGTTCATTATCCTCATGAATGTTGTTGGTGCCTGAGTTAAGTTGAAGGGCATGACCAACCACTCAAAGATACCTTCCTTACACTTAGAGGTTGTCTTCCACACATCAGTTGACTCAATTGGTACTTGTTGATAACGCGACTTCAGATCAATCTTGTTGAAACTTGGTTCATTTGTATTGATTGAGTAGATCATCAATCTAGGTGATGGGGTATCAATTCTTAATTGTGATTTTTTTAAAGGCTTTGTAGTCAATACGAAGTTGCCATGTCATGTCCTTCCTCTAAACCAACACAATAGGGCTCTCACAATGTGAGGATCTTGGTTGAATGTGGCACTTATGTACTAGCTCTTGAATATGGAAATCAATCTCCTCATCTCAAGAAGAGAGCCTTTATATAGAGCCAAAAGAGCACCTAATGTCAAATCATTCATATACTTTACGTGATAGTGCAGAGATAATCATGTAGGTGAGGTGAAGATTCTTTGTAGTCTTTCGCCAATTGATCTACCCATCTTTGTTGTGTAAAGGGACCCCTTGTAGAGGCATTATTGGTCGTGATGATTTTATTTTCTCCTTTCGAGTGGGATATGAAGAGAAAAAATCTCCCACTTAGAGAGTTGTTCTAAAAGATGATTACAAACTTCAATACCTCATCTTTGAAGGGATTGATGATATATTGCAAATCACACTACTGACTGACGTGGATGTATCGTCCTTGAATAAGACAATTGATGGATAATGGCTAAGTATGTGATTCCTTTGGTGAATTCATCTCTCTAACAACCTCTATTGAAATCGAGTTCTTTTCGTTGGAGCTATCAACAATGAAATCTAGCAACTTCATCTCCTTGACAACCTTTGTTAAAATTAGGTTCTTTTTGCTTAAGTTGTCAATAATGAAATCTAGCAATGTCCACTTCACTCACATTTGTGAGTGGAAGAGGCACTCATTTTCCTTGGAACCACTCTCTAGAACAACATTCATAATTGTTTTACCAAGGGATTTTATGGGTGTCACACCACTTTCCTATGTCCTTATTTGATTTCCGTTATTTTTTGCATTCAAATTTCACTAGTTATCTTGAGGTTGGTTATCCTTACTTTGTCCTTTGTCCTAGGAATCAAGGTTGCATTTACCATTCTTTTTCCATCAATGATTTCCAAACCCAAACTCTTTTCTACCCTTTCACTGAAAGTTTTGCTCAATCTTCATGACATAACAATAAGTGATTCCTCATGAAGAAATGTCCATAAACTTTGTTTCTATTTGGATGTATATGTGTAGGCAACTATGATATTTTAGAACCAAGTTCCACTTAGAGTTCCTAATACCCAATTTGGTATGTAGGTTTAAAAGTGTTGGTGTACTTCGACAATTTGATCTTTACCTTCGCACAAGATTGTCTATCTTGTGCTTTGTTCTTCATAGTTTCAAAATAGTCCTTGAGGGAATTGAAAAATATTCTCAAGTGGATTGTCTCATACATTTCATAATCACCTCTTGGCATGTTGCGAAAAATAAATATCCCACCAATATTTGACACAAGGAAGGGACTTCATGAGTGCAAAGGCAGTCTTGTTTGTTGGAAAAGTTGTGATCAAATAAATAACCCTCTCGCAGGTTTAGCCATCTCTCCAAATCATTTTTGTGTTCTATCGTGCCTTCAAACAAAGAGATATCAAAATTAATTTGTACCTTGAAGGTGCCATTCCTCCAAAATAATTATATGTCGAAGGTGCCTTTGTTGTTGTTGGGAGTCATTGAAGGAGGGAAATATGGTCCATCATTGTGTTTCCCTTTCATTCAAAGGCTTCCTAGAGTAACAACATAATTGTTGGAACAATAAGATATGTACGTTCATCACACCTCTAGTGGAGATAGTTAGTTGATAATGAATATTGGACTTAGTGGTAGATTAGGCATTTGATTGGTTGGGTAGTTAGATCAAATCAATTAATTGGTGTGTAGAACAAGAGAGAAATCAAGGAGTTTGTTATGTTTCCTCATCAATATACGTGGACCTCATCCTCCTCACTTCAAGGAAGTCGATTACATTTTGGTGCAATATAAATGACCTTATGGGTCTATCTAAGAAGGTGAATGAGCGAACATGTATGATATGTGTTGTGTATTGAAATATTTTGGTTTTCTACACTTCTATGTATGTTGAGCTATGCACAATTGTGCTTAAGTGTTGTAATGGTGTCTTTCGACACCACCTCTCTTTGATCTACCTAATGCCTCGGTTCTCCAACATGGTATTCTATCTAGAGGTTTGAGATCTACCCTATGGTCTATGAGTCTTTTCAAGGTTGTCATTGGTTGTCAAATCTATATGATAGATTGAATTAGGGTTTTGAATCATATACTGAATATGGGATTAGATCTATAAATCAACATTGTGTACTACAAGAAGGAGTTGTGGTTCTAAACAACCATAATTATGGAATACGGGCACAAGATATGGAAACATTGTTGAAGAGTAAAGTTCTCTAATAGTTTATTAAAATTGTAATACCAGATCCAAAGGATGACCTATAGAAATTCGTCATCAACATGAAAAAGAACGAGGTTGTATGAGTCATAATGACCTACATCTCTAGAGAGATTCACTTTCATACAATCAAGATCAATTGTTCGAATGTTGTCTCGAAGAAGTTGAAGACTCAATTTGATAAGACCAATGGAAGCCAGGGTATGCAGATTGAGAAAGAGTGATTTCTTTGGATCCCCTCTTTTTTGAAATAATTGAATACTACTTAGCCCATGTGAGGGAGCTTTAGTTGAAATTGGGTGAATACGAAAAGGGTTTTCCAAAGAAATATGGTCAACTCATAGAATTGATCTTGATGAATATAAAGACACCCTATGATGTGTTCTATTTGACATTTCATGCAAGTTGGAAGTTTCAAAAAAGATGATGGTAATGATTATTTCTTTGATTATTTAAGTGATTTTCATTGATTAAGGTATAGGAAAAATTGGTTGAGGAAGGAAAACTTGAGGTCAAGCAACAAGTCCATTTGTTGAAGGGAAAAGGTCAATGGAATCATAGAGGAGGTTGAAAATGTGGTAAGGAGAAATAATGAAATTACACCAACAAAAATATCAAGAAGAAGCATGGTGATTAGACTTTGACTAAGAAAGGTAGAAATAATACTCGTTGTTATTGTGGAAAATTGGAACACAAGGAGAAAGGTTGTTGGCAAAAGAACAAGGGCCTAGAGAAAAAAGTAAAGAATTTTGAAGAAGACATGTTGAATGAAAGATCAATTGATCTATGACACCAAAATTTACAAGGTAAGGGATATAACTATATGTTTTATGTCAGTGTTTCTCAAGCCTTTCATTCTCACATTTATCAGAATGAATATATAGTTGACTCTACTGTCACTCATCATATGTAGAAATATGCTTTTCTCTTTTCTTCATTTAGTGAAGTTACTCAAAAAGAAATATTTGTAGTGGATGATTATGCACTTACTGTTGCTAGTTGTGGCAAAATTGAATGCCAGAATGGTGTAATCATTGATGTGTATCATGTACCTAATTTGAGTGCCAATTTGTTATATGTAACTCAATTAAATCATATTGGCAAGAAGGTAGAATTTTGGCCAAATCGGTTTGTTGTGAAGGATATGCATGACTTTGTTGTTTTCACCCAAGGTTTTCTTGACCCTACGGACAAACTATATAAGTTTTGTGACTTTCGCAAGAAAGATCTAGGAACAATTGCACTCAACTTAGACTAATGACATGAGCATAATTTGGCGTGAATGTCTTAGACATAAATTTTTGAATTGGAATTGATGTTAAAACATAACATGGTTGCTAAACAACCTAAGGTCATTCCTCTTGATGGTCCAATATGTGTAGGGTGAGTTCTTTGCAAGCATCATCAAGATGTTTTTGAGACATGGAAAGCTTGGAGAACAAATAATTCACTTGAAATTGTCCATAGTGACCTATGTATATTAAACCATCAAGAACCATTGCAAGGTATGTCTTGATCTTCATTCATGATTTTCCTAAGTATACTTGGGCATGTTTATTGAAGAATTAGAGTCATGTCCTTGAAAATTTCAAGGAATTTAATGCATTCATAGAAAAATAGTGAGATTGACCTATGAAATGTTTAGATTAAACAATGTACAAGAATATGTATGCAAGGATTTTGAAAGATACTTGTCACAAAATGAGATCTCTTGGATAGGATCTATCCTTACACACCTCAACAAAATGGCATTGGTGAAATAAAAATCATACTTCAGTAGAAATGGCGAATTGTTTGCTTTAGGCTAAAGGTCTCTGGACTAATTTTTGGGAAGAAGCTATCTATCTACCATTTAAACTATTTGTTAAATTTGATTTTGACTAAGTTTGTATGGGATGCAACTCCAATCGAGAAGTGGAGTGGGAGAAATCTCTTTTTCAAACATCTTGGAACATTTGGATGCATAACATGGGCCCACATTCCAAATGATAGAAGGAAGAAACTATATAGGAAGATGTTGATGTTTTACTTATACAACTGGCAATTAAATTTCTTCTTTATTATTACAATTATTTAGCACATTAGTTGTACAAATAAGATCACTGAAAGAGAGACAATCACATAAACAATAGAGACACACAAATTATCTTGAGAAACCCTCACGGGGAAGAAAACCCAACAAAAACTTCTTCAATATAAATAGAACAAAAACAAAGCAGAAGATCCTCTTCTACTCCTTCACTAGGAAATATTAGTGCACCACTTAACCTAGAGATACCAAGAGATAGACCAAAACGCTCCTTGACATCAACCCCAGTTGCAACAACTACTCCGCCAAGACTTGCACATTTTTTCCTCTTGTTGCAGAGCACATGAGTGTGTATGTAAATAAAGCATTGGACTCCCTTATAAATAGTGGTTTGGCCAACCTAAAATTAGGTCTAGGTCGACCTATCACTTTACCCTCTTAATTTACATTTAAGTTGTCAAGGCACAATAGGGCTGATTTTTACAAAGGCACAATAGGGCCTAATTAACAAATATAATATAACAATATTATTCAACACTCCTTAGGTAGAATATTCTTCGAAGTTACAATATTTCAACACTCCCTCTTAACAAGAAGGGTATTCTACTAACAACATCAATACCAATTGACTGGACTCAATACAACATCAAAAGGAGGAGACATCGTCATCAACATCTGGAACATTGTCTGTCATATCTATAAATCATCGGATTTTTTTTTCTCATCATCAACATTAGTAGAAACTGAGCATCATCATCATCTATAACGCAGAGCTGGAGTAGCATCATCATCAACAACAACATGAAGTTGGGACATCAACATCAACAACACGAAGCTGGAACAACAACATCAATGGAAACAGAATGAGACAGGAGCATCATCATCAACAACAACAACAATGGGCACTCTGACAGATCGTCCATCCAGACCTTATGAGATATATCAAGGGATAATAAAATCCCCTAGGATATAAATCCTAATGAGCTTCCACACTATTGATCACAACAAGTATATACATACATAGGCACTCCGACAGACTGTCCATCCAGAGCTTACGGGATCTGTCGAGGGATGATCAATCCCCTAGGATATAAACCCTAACGAGTTTCCTCGTTGATGGTCAGGATACCATAGTATCATCAACGTCACTCCCCCTTTTGAGGGAAGTCCTTTCGAACTATACCAATCTTGTCTCAGAAGTACTCAAACTTCACACAAGGCAGAGGCTTAGTCAACATATTTGCTACCTACTCATCTATGCCA
>JASDQU010684395.1:1438-19482 GCA_032191745.1 Picea mariana
CTGCCACTAAGATTAATGATTCAAAGTTGAAAATGAGAGTAAATGGTTAATAATCTACACTAACTGATTCACCCCCCCCTCTCATTTAGTTCATACCTGTAACAATTGGTGGAGATGCTGGTGTTGCATGTCACCATTGTGTGCCCAAGGTGTTCCTACCCATGCATATATGGCTTCGTTCAACCAACCGATTACATTCCCTTTGTTTTCTCTTGCCCGAATTGTATTTAAGTTTTCCCAAGGAGAACACACACTCGATGGGTGTCACGGAGGGATTTACATCCTCCCCCACTCCAATTTGTTGTCTTCCTTGGCAAAATTCATCGATATTCATGGTGTCTCTTCCTGATCTCTAGATCTTGTCACTTCTTAACAACTTTATCTCCATAATTATTTTCAAAGGTTCCTCCCCTCAGGAAGATCCTCAAGGTGTTCCTAAGTGTTGGATGTTCTTGACCCCTAATGGCCTCAATACTTCGACTTTGTCATTTTTGTTTCATGTACATTGGATCCTCTCAAGTTCTGAACTGGTTGGGTGATTATTGCAACTGTCGCGTTCGTTGCTAGAGATGCACATCTCCACATTCAATAAACCATTTTTTGTCTTCCCCGTTGTCATTCAGTCCAACTCTTATTGGTCTTATTGAGTCACCCATTGTGTCCTCAACATGTTCATTTCACTTAGTTGAAATTATATTTAACCTCTCAGTTCTATACAATATCATGCCCCTCGTCATAGTCTAGCAGATTTTCTCCACAACCCATGCATTGTTTCACAACTTCCCTGCTTAATTATTTCCATGGCACCTCCATAAGGCATCATAAACTACATTTCTTTATCCTAGCAGCATGTCTCTATCTTCTTTGTTTAGTAGGTAGAGTGTACCCAATATTCACCACCAAAACTATTTGCGTACATTGTATCTAACTTGTTCTCTATGCACAAGTATCACAAGACCAACCTAACTTCCTTTGGCATGCATCCCAACTCATCAAGTAGTTCTACAAAAAGTTGGAAGTCATATATCCCTATGGCCTTCCTAAAAATGTTTACAATCACTGCGGGGTGTCAATATTCCACTCCTACCTCTTCCACATCTGTCTCCAAATCTAGTGCCTCCTCACATTGTCTTGACTCAACTCTTGAGGTGGGTATGTTTGAAGGCTGATCCTCCACAATGCCTTTGGCTTATAGTTGATAATGATTCACATCTTGATGCCCCATTTTCTCCATGATCTTGGCAAGTGAAGATTCAAATTGTCTCATACACTCACGTTCATGGTTTTGCGGGTTCCTCAATTTCCCAACCTTCCCTATGGTTGTCTTCACTGAAGATTTCATTGCTATCAACTGTTGTTCTTCCTTCCCTAGACTACTCAAATATGTTGTAGTGTAGATGACTTTTTGTTGTTGGGTCATGTTGCAAGGCTTGTATGTGCTTTCACTGACTCCTTCTACCAACCTGATTACAGGTATCTTAAGCATCCTTTTGATCTTCCTCTTCATCATCAAGGGTGTTCTTGGTGTTTTGGCCTTGTCCAAGAATACCAAGTGACTTTCATGAAGGAGAGGAGCTTCTTTGGAAATTCTAAGAAGGTCCAACCCCAATATAATTGCGTGATCATCCAATTGAGCTATCAACATATACATGTTTCCAAATCACTCACCCACTCTAAATGGTGCATAACAGACTATCCCTATCATCAGGACTATTGTTGAGTTCATCACTTTACACATTCTAGTGTTTCTCTCAGGTTTGTGATGAGGTGACTTCACGGCTCACTTGCTCACAAAATTTAGGGTTTCACCAGTGTCAACCAAAGTTTCCATATTCCACCCACTTACTATTACTTTCACAAAGCAGAGTCCCTCAACTTCTTCACTTTGCAAAAATTATCCTCAACCTCTTCTCTTGAAATCATGCATGCATTCCACTAATGTTTCCATGACTTCGTTAATTTCTTCTTTTAGCTTTTGCACTTGAACTATCTCTATCAAGGGTTTGGGATTTTCTCCTTTTGTTGTGAGTTAAACCTTTTATTTTTCAACCAATAGATCCAACCTTCCTCACATCGAGCAGTCCTTCACAAGATGATTGTACGAACAGAAGTAACACTAAATGAGCTTACCCTTCTTCTTGAGTGGCATGGGATGATCCTTTGTTATTGCGTTGTCTTCATGTTGGGTTCTCTCCTCCTTGAGTGCTCCCAATGCATCATGCATCAAAGTCTCAATCCCCCTTTACAATGCCTTCAATTCCTTGATCTTGGACTCCATTTGTGTGTTGAATTCATCCATTCTCCCTAAAGCCTCTTGGATTTTCATGAATTGTTGAGCTACACTATCTCTCTTGATCTTACAAGCTTCATCTACTGCATGCCCATATCAATCTTAGATTGGTGAGTACTTTCGTTTATTTCCAAGCTTCACCTTCCACTTGTTCACATAATATTCCTACTTCTCTAGATATTCTCAGCACGATACGAATCACTCGACCTCCCAATAATTTTGTGCAACTCCTCTACACTATCCCAGGTCTACGATGAGTCCTACGATTGTTTACATATACAAGTGCTTGGTTCACCCTCAAGAAATTTACTCTTAGTCTACATATGGACATAGAAAATCTATAAGTCTGCGCTCAAACCACCTATGATAGAATATCCCTCCTTGTTGAACCGTTCACCAAGGTATGCACCCAAACTATCTCTGCGATCAAATATGTGACAAGTCTTGTGATGAACTCTGTGATGAGTTCGGTGACCACCCACCCTATCCAAGTGCTTTGTTTCACCACAAAATATTCCCTCAATATGTACAAAGTGTGTTTCCAAAACATTCTTCCACCGCATTGTCAATTAACGCCTCTGTCGTAGGTTTAACATAAATTCTCTCAGCAATGAACTAGTTCTCCCCATTAAACTATTCACTAAGTCTGAAAAAGGCCATGACTTTTCCCATTGAACTGTCTATTTAATGAACTTTGAAATCACCTTCAATGTGCCTCAACACCACCTTTCTAACTACGATAGTGGTGAAGAGCCAAATATGCTCTAATACCACCTTTCATGACCCCACGGGACACTTGTTCGAATACTATGATCATACACCTTCTGAGGGCATGTGACACCACGATATTTCTAACTTGGTTTCTTGGAAACACTACGAATACTTCACCCAGATTACGCCTCTTCACTTAGAGCATACCCATACTTCGTTCCAGGCTACGGGCGATTCACACTCCTAATTTATGCAACTCACTTGTATACTTAGACAAATTGTTACCAGTCTTAGCACTTAGTCATTTAAGCATAAATCCATGAACATGTGAAACAAAGAGAACACTTGTGAACCAAAAAATAGACACACATATATAGTGTGGGTAGCACAAGACATTCCTAACACCCACCTAAGTCTTATTATTGAAAAACAATTACAATATGAGCACTAATGGTTTAGTTTACAACTTGGGAAGAGTTGCATGACTCGCCTCACCTCACCAAGACACTCATACACAGATTCACCCCACATGGGGCTCTTTGTCACAAAAAATTTCGCAACCCCTACGGTGCACCAAAGATGTGTGTCCATCATAGACTCATCCTTTCTTCTCTATCACAATAATTTCACCAAGATAACAAAAAATTTGGTTTTGCCTCATAGTATGCCTCACCCAGGCCTGCAACAAGACTTCCCCAAACTCCCCTTGTGTGTCCCACTCTTGGTTACTTGTCTTTTCAACCCTTCCTTGTGTTCTACCTTGCCTCATAACTCTACCTTGGTCACTTGAGTCTTGACTCACTTGCATTTATTTCTTCTTGTCCATCGCCTTCCTTGGTTGTGTGCCTTATGTTCTTATATCGACTCCAAATTTCAACAGCACAAACCATCACATCCTTTGGGTGTGTCATGCCCCTTCGTGGAATAGTGTTCCCAAAAAAACCAACATTCCCCTTCACAGAACGACGCACCCATGAACTTGTGTGCTCATCAACCTTCACATATCTTGGTACCTATGTGCCCCAACCTTGGGTGTGCTCATCATTCTAACATGCACAAACCTCTTAATTTTCCCTTGCCTTGTGTGTTTCCTTAAAAAAACCGATGTGACTCTCTATGGGTGTGTTGATGGGCTCATACAACCTCTCCAACGCACCCATACTACCAAGGGAAGGTGGGTCCACTCCTTGGGAGCATGCCCAAGTTGCCTTATGCAGGAGAATTTCTCCACCTCAACAAGCATCAACTATTCAGCACATCAAAGCGCATTCAAGAGTGGGGAGAGGCACCATCCCTCTCATTTTTCCCCGAATTTGAAATTTTAAATGCAATTTAAATGCAATTAAATGTTGTAAGGCTTGAGCAGAGTCGAGTCATTTCCTTTGTACAAGTAGTAGTTGAGGTTTCCTTTAATGGCTATATGTAGGATGATATAGATCTGATTTGGACTAGATTTCCATTTATTGTAATAAGCCTCAGTAGATAGGCATTTTGATGGTGATTAGAAACCACTAGTGTAGTTTGGAGGGAAGTTTAGGTGAGCCCCTCTTGTATAAATCATTGTAGTGTATGCCCAACAGACGCTGCTAAAAATTTGATAAAAAATCAGTGTAAGCCAAAGAGAGAAGGAGGAGAGAGTCGAGACTCTGTTGCAGTCCAAGCTTTCACATATTGTAATTGACATTCACATTATTACAAAAGAGAATATTTCACTATTTATGATTTTTTGTGTGGTGAATGTTTTTTTTATGAATGTCATCTGTGTTTTATGAATAAATGTTGTAGATATATGTGATAGATTTCATATGCAGGGATAATATAGACTTCACTATCTATCTGTGAGTTTGTTGGGTTATTCTAGGTTCTTTTAGGCTAAGTGCAAGGAGTGCATGACAGAGCATTAAGAACTCTATGAGCCATCACAAGGAGTGGGCATCTGAATTTCAAATCGAATTCAAAGGATAGTCTCAAACCTAGATGGGAGCTTCAAGGTTATGGAACACCTTGGAGGAGAAATTGTGCAGAGAATGAACAAAAAATGAAGTTATTGAATACTCTATAGAGCTCTGCTAGGAGGGTATTGAGCAGATGCAAGTGTGCACAAGAGAACTCAGCTTCAAGTTCAGAGAAAAGAGTTTTAGAGAGGACACCCTAGAGTTATTGAATACTCTGGAAATTTGTTGAAGGAGAATCACTCCAGAGTTTTTGAANCTCTAAAGGAAACACTCATCAAGGAGTGCTTTGAGCTGGTGCAAAGAGTGCACAAAACCAACACGTTTTGAAGTGTTGGGGGAATTCGAGGAGAACCAAAGTTGTTGAATACTCCGAGGAAGAGATCTGAAAGTGTGCATTGATAGAATGCAAGGAGTGTGTTAGTGAACCTGAAAGAGGCCAGGATCCAGAAGGAAGACCTATGTAAGGTGTGCATCAGGAAAAAACTTTGACCAGTGTTGAGAAAGTCTGAAGATTTGGATAGGTGCAAGGAGTGCACCAGAAGTGGAGTGTCTCAACTCTTCATAAGCTCAAGAGGATGAGTGTTAACTGCCAGGGGGCGCAAGAATTCCTTTGGAGGAAGTAGAAGGTTGAGTCCCTTAGAACTCCATGCAACTACAAGGCTTGGGAAAGATAGTGCAAGTGTGCGCAGTGACCCTGCACAATGAGTGGAGGCTAAGGAACTTTACAGGTTCAAATTGTGAAGACAATGAAGGTTCACATTGAAGAGAGAGGAAGGTGTCTGTCAGAGATGAACTTGCTTCAATTTGGAAATCTCAAGAGGGAGGATTTGCGAGAGACATAAAATTATCTATGGGGAGAGATCTGGACCATTGAATTCTACATCCAGACACCAGGAGGAGCATGCGAGTAGGAGAGAAAATCCCAATCATTGGATCTGAGTGTGATGTATCAACACCTGTCGGATTCAGGTAAAGTGCACGAGATTTAAGCCCCTTTTAAAGTGCACAGGAGAGTGGACTCACCGAAATCCTGAAGTATTGAAGTGGATCGGGACCGTCCATCATCCAGGGGGATAGGTGGCGAAATATATGGAAGTCTGGAGTAGAGATACTCAAGAAGAATCTAGGTGAGCAACGTGTGAAATCGCTGAAGCTCTGAATATCAGAGTTCATCCTAGTCATTGATGCTGGGAAGGGAAACATGGATATAGATTTGAAACTCCAGAGAAAAGTCACTAAGGGATTTTTTAGTTGAGAAGATTCCAGAATCATCGAAGTTTCGGAGTAGATCCTAGCCATTGGTGTAGGAAGGAACGTGGCAACAGATGGTGAACTATGGAGGAGAGGCACTCCAGAGGATTTGAAGTGTCGAGCTTCGAAAATCCTTGAAGCCTGAAGTAGCAAAGAAGATATCATTCGTCCGTCAGTCAAAGACACGTGGCATGATATCCTTCATTCCGGAAGAGCGACTGTAGAAGGGTGGAGAACTCCCGAAAGGGGGGGGGGAAGGTCGAAGCAGATCTGGGTTATTGATCCTATGGGGGTAGGTGTCAACAGATCCTGCACTCCAGAGAAGAATTACTCCGAAATAATTGAGGTGGGGAGGTGTGAGAACTCCCGAAGGTCGGAGTTCACTTGGACCATTGGATTCATGAATGATTCAGGGGATCAATTTTTCTCAAAAATCAAAGTGCTCGAAATTTCTTCAAAATGGACACATGCATAGGCCTCGTCCTCATGAACTAACACAACTTGAATGGGTTCAAACAAACATCGTATGTGAGATATATCGTGTTCTGTCCATTTTTCCAAACATACAAAATTTTGTTGATTCTACAGTCTGTACAGTCTGTACAGTGAGTTGGTAGGCTAACTAGGCAAGCTCTATGGTGGACAAGTGGATGAATCAGGTGTTGACACGTGTTATATTTCTATAAATTTGTATGGTTCCATGTGGCCCAGTCATGGGCTTCCATGTGGCACCCCTCCAGTGAACAAAAGTGGTGAAGTCTGCAGGGGTCGAACCCCCGACCTCCGAGTGGACACGTCAATGCTTTGGTAGGGCCCGGGCTACCAACCTGCCTGCATGTTGTTTCTTAACCTAATACAAATTTAAATTTGTTTGAGTTTTAATTGAAGTTTTTTTAGCGGAGTAAAGGGTTGGGCCCTAGCCCCAACCCTTGACACATACACCATACGACCATACCATGTAACCAACACATGGGGTTTGCAATGTTTAGCTCCCAGTTCTTCACACACCATGCGACCCTACCTTTTAACCTTTGTTTTGCATGGATGTTTTCAGTTGAAGTTTAGCCTGGAAGGCGCAAGTTCATTACCACATGATCGTCCCATATGACCCTAGAGCGCAGAGGTTGCAACGGATTTGGTAGGTGCTAGTTTTTAGGTCAACGTTAGGCCACATGGCCCATGCGACCTTTACCTCCGCCGAGGAAAAGGGCCAGCACAAAAACAACCCTACAATTCTGACTATTTTGCGAGATTGTGGTGTGTGCTGGGTTTTGGCCCGAAAAACACACAGAGGCCAAGTTGTTGATTCACAGGTGCAAATTGGAGAACCAGGTACAACAAGTTTGAAGGGGAAAACTTCCAGGAGGTGTAACTTCTTCATTTTTTGGCCAAACCAGGTGTATAAAGATCCTAGCTAGGGATTTTTGGAAGTTCTGGAGCCATTGGAGGAATCTATTTTGTATTTTGAGAACTGCAAAATCACTTTTTAAGAATAATGAAAATGATCCAAGGGAAGCTAGACCAGGAGATGTAGCCCAAGAGAGGGGTGAAATACTTTATCATTTGTTGTGTTATGTGTTCATTTTTTTATGATTTTTATATGCCTGATATGCTTCTCATGATTAAGTAAAAACTCATCAAAATTATGTGTTAGTAACTTGATCTAGTTACCCAAACACATACCATTTTTAACACTTGCAATTTAAAAAGATACAAGTCTTCTTAATTTTTAGATCAGTTGGTATCAGAGCATAGGTTTTTGAAGGCTTGATTCTTTGCAAGTGTTTTTGTTTTCTGATGCTTACAAGGTTGAAGCTGACAAGAGGAGAAGGTCAACTTGTAGAGCCAATTTCTCAACTATCAAGAAGGATAACTATCAAATCAACTTAAGCTTCAAGGAGATATCCACCAAGTATGGCTCATGAGGAGAGTCATGTAATTATTCCTTCAGAGGAGAAAACTTTCAGAAAAGATTTATATGATATGACTGAGATGGTCAAAGTTTTTTTTTGAATAAAGAAATGCAAGGTTTCAAGGTGAAAGCTCTGACCCTCCAAAGGGAAATGGAGACAATGGTGATAAAACTTCAAAGGGAAATGGAGGGAATGGTGATTCTCCACCTCCTTCACCTCCATATTCCACCTCTTCCACCATTTCACAACCACCTCCAAATTCTCCAAAAGAACATGGTAAAACCCCTTTACAAACTCCTTTGTTAAAGATTGATATTAAGTTTGAATTGTCAATGTACAATGGAGAGGTAAATGCTGAGAAATTGGATAACTGGATTCATCAGATTGAAGTGTATTGTAGGATACAAAGGATCATAGATGATGAAACTAAGATTTAGATTGCTTCTTTAAGATTGGACAATGCAACACTCATTTGGTGGGAAGCCAAAACTCAAGAGGACATGAAGAAACATGGTAAAGTTTTATTCTCTTGGAATGATTTTATTGTTGCAATTAAAAGGCAATTTTATCCATTAGCATACATGTAGAAAACTATTATGGATTGGAAAAACTTTAGGCAAGCTAAAGGGAAAGATGTGCAAAGCTTCACTCAAGAATTTAGGAGAAGATCTTTAGTTTTGGGTATAGATTTTTCTTCTCAAGAAACTTTACGCAAATACATTGGAGGTTTGCATAACTACTTGAGGCATACAATACTTATGTTTAACCCTTCAAATCTAGAAGAAGTTTGTGTACAGGCAACTCATTTAGGGGAAAGAGGAAGGAATGAACCTCAAAAGGGCAGAAATAAGTATTTTTATAATGGAGACAAGGGAAAGAGGAAGTTTGAAGGAAATGGAAAGAAAAATGCTTCAATCAAGAAAGAGATAGAGAAACTCTCATGTAAACATTGTTCAAAGGATAGCCATGATGAAGACCGTTGTTGGAAACTTCATCCTGAAAAGAGACCCAAAAATTTCAACAACAAAGAGAAACCAAACATTGTTGCAACTGTACAACAAGATTTAGGGTCTGATTCGGAAGATGAAACAAAAATCACAGCCATGGGTTTTCAAGGTAAGAATTCTATTGCAAGTACTAGTTCTTCAAATAGTAGTAGTCTTAATGTAACTCAACATGAAAAAGAGAGAATATAGATTTTTCACATAAGGGTAATTTCAAAACATAACAAGATAGATACTTTCTTTGACACAAGATCACAAGAAAACCTCATTCTTGAAGACACTGTCAAGAAATTGAATTTGGAAAATACTCCACATCCTAAACCTTACTCTCTAGGATGGATATGTGACAATACCAAATTGCATGTGACAAGGTGTAAACATAGATTTGTCATCATTGCAAACTATATAGATGAGGTAGAGCTTGATGTTATTCCATTGGATATTTGTGGTATTGTGTTGGGAAGCCCTTATTTATATGATAGGAGATCAATCTTTCATCGTCATGAGAAAGAATATCATTTGTTCAAAAATAAATTTGAGTACATTGTTAGAGATCATACAAAGAAGACGAATTTGTCACTTACAAATGCTAGACAAACGAAGAGACTAGTCAATGCTAGTAAGAACCTTGTATTGTTGATGATTAAACCCAAAGAAAATGATGAAGAAGAAGTTTTTCAAGGATGTGATGCAAAGTTACAATATGATTTATATGAGGTTGTTAACAAAAATGTTGAGATGTTTTAGGAACCAAGGGGATTGCCTCCTAAAAAGGGTATCCAACATGAGATTCTATTGTAGCAAGATGGTCCTCTTCCAAACATTGACATGTGTAGTATGTCAGTCGTGGAAAATGTTGAAATCATAAATCAAGCTCAAGAGTTTCTTGAAAAAGGGGTCATCAAACCAAGCACATTGCCATGCAGATCACCAATTGGTTTGGTACCATAGAAAGATTGTATATGGCGTATGTGGGTAGATTTCAGAGCCTTGAGAAAGACTACAAATATGATTGTTGAAGGAGACACATGGAAGAAAGATTTGAAAGAAAAGAAATCTCCATTGTAGCCTTGACAAGCTATGTATTCCACTTGGTGATAAGGTATAAGAAAGACATTTATGACAAAGTTGTTGATATGTTTACTAGGCCTATTGTTAGTTCTTCAGTTATTTTTAAGCATAATCTTATCATGCATGAGAGCTATTTGGAACAATATGCTTTAGATGTTGATTTCAAAAATGTTTATGAAACTTTTTTTTGTACTAACGAAGTTGAGTAATTGGATTCCTATGTGCATGGTAAACTTTTGTATCTTGGTAAGCTATGTATTTTACAGGATGAAAGAGTCAACATGATAAGGAAAGAACATTCTTCTCTTGTTGCTGGCCATTTTTGTGTAGGAAATACGGTGTCTAGTCTTCAAAGAAAGCATCCTAAGTTTGGGGATGAGCATCTACACTACTTTTAGCATGCTTATAATCGGGCTAAGCATTCATTGACTCAAACACCTCCATTTGAAGCATGTTTTGGCTATTTGCCAAAATCTCCTTTAGATTTTATCTTTGGGAAAGATGTGGCTATTGATGGTCATAGTGATGTTGACAAGGCCAAGAAGTTAATTGAACAAGTTCAATTTGTGCATCAAACCATTCAAGAACAGTTGGAAAAGAGCCAAGCCAAGTACAAGACAAGACATGACACGTTTCGTGTTGGTTTGAAAAGCACAAATTCAAGAAAGGCCAAGTGGATTTACGTTGGAAAGGTGAGGGAATTGTATCATCATATTCATATTGACTAAAAGTAGTCTTTTGGAGGTCTAAAATCTTCCCAATGGGGAGGAGTGATCCAGGGGATCAAATCTTTTCTTAAAAAAAAAAGTGCTCTAAATTAATTCAAAATAGAAATATGCATAGGCCTCATCCTCACGAACCCAACGCAACTCAAACAAGTTCAAATGGATGTTGTATACGAGAGATATCGTGTTTTGTCCATTTTGCCAAACATGTAAAATTTTGTTGACTGTACCCGTACAGTGAGTTGGCAAGCTGACTGGGTAGGCTCTGTGGAAGACAGGTGGATGAATTAGGTGCTAACATGTGTCATATTTTTGGAAAGTTGTATGGTCCACATGGCCCAGTCATGGGCTGCCACATGGCACCCCTCCAGTGATCAAAAGTGGTTAAGTATGTAGGGGTCAAACCCTCGACCTCCGAGTGGAAACATACGTGCTTTGGCAGGGCCTGGGCTACCAGCCCGCCTATGTGTTGTTTCTTAACCTAATACACATTTAAATTTATTTGAGTTTTAATTGAAGTTCAGTTGGTGGAGTAAAGGGTTGGGGCCTAGCCCTAGCCCCCGACACATACACCATACGACCATACCATGTAACCAGTGTGCAGGGTTTGCAATGTTTATCCCCTGGTTCTTCACAAACCAGGCGACCCTACCTTTTAAACGTCGACACGCATGGATGTTTGCACTTGGATTTTATCCTGGAAGGCACGGGGTCATTACCACATGATCTTCCCATATGACCCTAGAGTGTGGAGGTTGCAACAGATTTGGTAGGTTCTAGTTTTCAGGTTGTCGCTAGGCCACGAGGCCCATGCGACCTTTACCTTTGTTGAGAAAAGGGGCCAGCACACAAACGGTCCTACAATTCCTCTTGTTTTGTGAGATTGTGGCATGTCCTGGGTTTTGGCATGGAAAACACACAAAGACTGAGTTGATCATTCACAGGTGGGAATTGGTGAACCAGGTACAACAAGCTTGAAGGGGAAAACTTCTAGGATGTGTAACTTCTTCATTTTTTGACCAAACCAGGTGCAGAAAGAGCCCAACTAGGGTTTTTTGGAAGTTTTGGAGCCATTGGAGCCATCTATTTTGTATTTTGAGCACTGCAAAATCAATTTTTAAGAATAATGAAAATGATCCAAGGGAAGTTGGACCAGAAGATGTAGCCTAAGAGAGGGGTGAAATCCTTTATCATTTGTTGTGTTATGTGTTCATTTTTTATGGCTTTTATATTCCTGATATGTTGCTCATGATTAAGTAAAAACTCATTAAACTTATGTGTTAGTAACTTGATCCAATTATCCAAACACATACCATTTTTAACACTTGCAATTTAAAAATATACAAGTCTTCTTCATTTTCAGATCAAGGATGGAAACGTGGCGGAGATCTGTGTGCTCTGGGAGAAGAGCGCTTCGACGAAAAGCGAGTGTGATGAAGCCCAAAACTCCCAAAGGCCGAATTTTCAGAGTCAATTGTGATTGTCGATCTGAGGAGGACATGCGTCATCAGATCATGGAATCTGGAACTGTGCACTCCAGAGGAAAAGTTGAGGAGGAAGTGGAATCGTTGACCAGAAGTCGTCTGAAGCTTCAGAGGTAACAGACCATCCTAGCCATCAGTTTCTTGGACACATGGTGTCATATCTATCACTTCAAAGGTCATACACTCTGGAGGGAAATGGAATTGGGTGGCATCAAAACTCCCGAAGGCCAGAGCATCGAAGTCCATCTGATTCAACCATCGAAAGTGGGTAGGTATCAGTAGATCACATACTCTGGAGGGTTTGCATGGTGGTTGTTTGAAATTCATCGAAGCGCCATATCCTGAAGTTGATGTGGGCCATATATCTTCAAGGAGAGAGTGGACCATTGATTTGCAAGGGGACACATGGAGAGTGGAGATTTACTCTGGAGGAATTGGAATGTGAAGGCATGAGAACTCCCGAAGGTTGGAGCACCAGAGTTCATAGGAGTCCTCCACTAGAAAAGGAATCATCATGGAGGATCTGTGACTCTGGAGGTTTGATACTCTAGAAGAAAGGGAAGCAGTGGAGCGTTGACTACAAGTCACCCGAAGTGGGAATGAAGTAAAATCTCTATCATTGATCGAGGTGAGCACGTGGTGCTCGATCCGTAGCTCCAGGGAAAAGTGGTGTTTGGAACACTCGAAACTCCCGAAGTTGGGATCCCGAAGTGGATCACAGTCTTTGGCTGTTGGATAAGCGTGTGCTATAGATTTTTTCTAGGTGATTTCGTGGGTTCAGAGTTCGAGGGAAAAAGGAATCGGTTGCACTCAAAACAACTAAATCCTGAAGTCACCAAGGGGGATAGCTAGAGTTTATATCCTTTGGTCATAAGGAAAAGAGGATCCTAGCAGAGGAGCTAGCGTTAACCACTCTATGTTACTAGAAGCACCAGGAAAAGGTTGTGCGGGTGAAACAAACCTCTGTGGGTAACAACAAGGGACCTGTGTGAATTCAAGACTGGGTCTAGAAGAGGCCTGAAGAGTTGATTGAACTCAAGTAATTGAATATCCTTGAATAGGAGGTCGCACAACCCCTAGAAGAGAGAGGTCCTGCATCATTGCCCCATCCTTTCCCAAATGCAACCCAAGTCTCCATCATCTTTCATAAGGCAAGTGAGGCATGTGCCCCCTTGGTGTTGCATGTCACCATCGTGCACCCAAGGTGCTCCTAACCATGCCTATATGGCTTCATTTACCTAATCGATCGCATTCCCCCTGTGTTCTCTTAACCGAATCATGTTGAAGTCCACCCAAGCAATGTGTGTGCCTGTTGGGTGTCATGGAGGGTTTTACAATATGTATAATGAGATTTATTTGTTGGGTATGTATATGGTGTTTTCCTTATGTGTAATGGAGTTGTCCAATAATAGTTTAGGATGGAAATGAGTCAGGTAAAAGTAATCACATCGTGAGTAATGATGAATTTATGTAATTGTTGGCTTATGTAGCTAACCATTTTGTAACACACCCTAGACTCACTTATGGGCATATGTCACTATAATTCAAAATATGTCCCATATGAAATTTTTATATTTCCTTAACTGTGCTCATCATTTCTCTGATACCATTAAATAAAACAATACAACCTTTCTAAAGGATTATATCACCATATAATCTTCTCTAATACCAATTCATAATGCACCCAAACCCACATCTAGGATCTAATACCAATAGTAATAATATGCCCTGCATATGAAACACTTATGCATTCCTTATATAAACAACATATAATTTCATGCATAAATATAAACATTTATAGAATAACATAATTAATCACATATAAATATACCTTACTCAACATGAAAACACATAACAAGAACATCTATATTTTATGAAATCACCAACTAGTTGCAGACCTTGGACATTCCATCCATCCATATACTATATCATTCTAGAACTCTCAACAGCAAGTCATCCATGAGTTGGGGCTATGACTCCACCAGGGAAAAGGATACCTAATCCAACTAAGGTCTTACAATCAACACCAACAATGGATAGGCTAGGGTACTGAACTCCAACAACAATTCCAACCTCCAACCTCACATTCCCCATCATCTTGCACAACCTAAGGAAGTGTACCCCACGGGTGATTTTAAGGATGGAAATTTATTTTAAAATGTAGAAACCTTGGTGAATCTTACTAATCTTTCATATGCCAACTATGAAATGATTGCGATATTTTTATAAAAATATTCAATTTCTAAGGATTTTATATAGTTTGTATAAACTTTTGGCGATTTTTAAGGTAAAATAATTTTATCCTATAGAGTTTGGGGGAATCATTTTTAGAAGAGAAAATCGTTTTTTTTAGGAAAACCATGGAAAATTAGCCCATGAGCGAAATTTAGCCCCTAAAATCATCCCTGGCACTATACCCCCTTCACTGCATTGGATTTCCTTGGGTTTTCCCACTTCCCTTCCAAGGCTCCAAAATAGGTCGCCCAAGAAGTCTCAAAGATATGTGGCTCCAGAAAATACAACTACTATAATGGAGTCTCCACTCTCTAGGCACACTCCAGGCCTCATACATAGGGAAACCTATCCCAAATAATTCTCCTTCCAGGGCTCCATCTTTCCCCAAGGCAACCCAAGGAGAATTTTACTCCCAAATCCACCTAGGGTTCATAGGGTTACAGTGGCTCCCTAGCTCACACCCAATATTCCATAGCAAGTAAAAATGATAGCATGAATGATCGGAATGAATGGAATGAATGATTTTTCCACTAAAACCAAATTTCATATATGCATGTTCCTTTTTTACAAGTGGAAACCAAGGAGCTACTTTCCCCACCACTTGGGAACTCATCCCCCCACTTGAGAACTTGGGATAAAACATAACTTAGGACTTAGGAATTAGGAATATATTATTATATTCCTTGTCTTAAGTCCCCATACAAGATTAATTGCAATTGTTTTTACATTTACAATGCATAGAAATTATCATTGTTAATGTGTATTGAATTTAAATGTGAATTGGATATGTGCATTGGCTTAAAATGTGAATTGCATAAGTTGATATGTAGAAAACTAAACTTCCATTTAAATTAATATTATCCAAATAAAATACCTCGAATTGAAGAGGAAATAAGGTTCTAGGTATAAATGAGGAAAATGCCCTTGTAGATTGGGCCTGAATACATACTAATCAAGACTTAGCACAAAAAGAGAAATCCTAGACACACACCAAAAACATGCCTCTATAAAAAAATCCACATTTCATGTGGCTTGAGGGAACATAAAAATTCTTAATAACTTATTAGGATGAATGATATCCATTTCAGAGTATGTTAAATTTCCTATATTTTCTCGATTTGAGTAGGTTGAATTCCATGCATTTTCTTAATGCCATTTTGTTTCTTGCATCCAAGGTGGCATAAGGAAACCTTATTTATGATTTGTGTTCAATACCCCTCAATGAATTGGAGGTGTTGGAAAAGAACATAGAGGATTGACCCTTGAACTAGTAGGAAGGCAGGGGGGTTGTTGCAATTGAATGATAGTTAGGAATCTAAATGTTTAATAGATCTTGGAAGAATTGCCTATTCTCTCAATTTTATCCACTAAATTACTCAATCATGTACTCTTTTAAAGCTTGTTTGTAGTCATGTCAATCTCCTTCCTCCTCTCTTGCTCCTTTTGAATCTACTTCCAGTTTTTTATTTAATGTCTTCTTAATATTTAGTTTCTCTTTTTCTTTCCTTTCCCTTTCTCTTTGAAGCTTTCCTACATTTGTTTTCCATTTGCAATAATCCTTTCAATCCTCTTATCTTTTGCAATACCCTTATCCTTTTGTTTCATTTCTATCATTTCCTTCATATTTTATTCTACCTCAATGAAGAGTATGATGTAACATCCAAAGTTGGTAATTGGGAATTCCTACTTAATTAAAGAAAAATGTGGATTTTGTTCTTGATTCCTTTCTATACTTCTATACTAGTATCCCTAGGGAATGTGAGAGTAATGGACCTGTACTTGGCTTATTATGAGGATCATATGGAAACTATGAATCTTCTTCTCCATTCAGTTGTTCATCACCTCTAACTCCATTTTGTTCTTTCACAACTCCAACATCCAAAAAATAATGGACAACTTCATTGTTCATATTTGTTCGCAATGAAGGCATGTTAAGGATTTCTTCATTGTTTTTGGTAACAATATTTCAATTGATATTTATTATGGATTATGATAACCACTCAAGCTAGGTTACTTGGCTTGACAATGTCAATTTATTGTTTATGCTTCCCTTTGCTTAACAATCTTCAATCATATTCAATTCAATAGTGTCATTTTTGCTATGTTTTACAAAGTATGTGTGTGGTTTGTTTGATGCAACAAATTACATATTCTCTTGAATTGTGCAATCATATTTAAGAACTTACTTGTTCATCATCATCACCTACTTGATGGAAATGTCCTTGAGAGAGGATCAACGTGTTCACTACAACATTTTCATCTTCCTCACCATGTATATCAAAAGCTCGGTTGCAAACCATATCATTGGTAAGAGAATCATAATTTAGTGGCCAAATTCTATAGTTATCCTAAATCCAACATTGACACTAAAGGGTGAGCACCTTTTGAAAATATCTACTAGTAATTTACGCTAATTCAAACATTTTTACCTCTATCCCTAGGTTCATCGCCATCCATAATGCTCTAAAAGATAAATTAATTCTTAAAATGCCTAAGCATATCCACATCTTCGGGTTGCAACATATGAGTAGTGTGTGCATGAAATGTTAACAAGTCTATGCCTACCTTGTTTATGTGTACTTCACGTTAGGCATATTTGAATGCCATTTGCTACAAACATTCTCCACCTATCAACCAATTTGTCAGTTATGACATGTAATCTATACTTCAAGATTCAACACTGTTAGATTGGACTTGGGACCATTCTAAATGTTTAAGTATTTGACGAGTATTTATATCAAAAGCTTTAGAGGATGTGTATTGCACATGATGTTTTTTATGGTAGAGCCAGCCATGTATTTTGTGTTGGTTGTGGAGCCTGATTATCTTCCTGATTTAGAGGTCTTTTACTTTCAGCCGTGTTTATACCCCATGAAGTATTTATACCCCAAAATTATGTACACTCTTTCATGCGGGGGAGTGCGGAGGGGGGTTACCCCCTCTGCGGGGTCCGGGGGGGCTATTCCCCCGGCTGGGGGGTCTAGGGGCAAGCGGGCCCCTAGCGGGGGTTCGGGGACGAAGTCCCCAAAGAAAAAATTGCCTTGTAAAAGTATATTGTAATTTCATTGTAAATCTGGACCGTTCATTATAAGGTCACAGATCTAACGATAGAGATTATGTTAGGGTTTTTTGCCCTAGAAGGCAACCCTCTTTTATGAGGGAAATGTATTGCGGCTATGTATGTTGGCAAGTATTGTATTCTGAGAGAGGAGACTGTGAGAGAGAGAAGAGGAAGTTACAAAGGGTTTTGTTGTAGGTTGTATCCCTTCATTTTGTTGGATAATAATAAAGAAAGGACCTGGCAATTTCTCTGGTGGACGTAGCCCACACTGGGTGAACTACGTAAATCTGTGTCTCTCTTATATTGTCTCTCTTATGTGTTTTGTTTCCACATTTGTTTTATTT
>JASDQU010684395.1:29098-42387 GCA_032191745.1 Picea mariana
ACTTGACACTTGTCATTATCTGACTGTGCCATGTGTCCTTGATTACGTGGTCTATCAACGTGGTCTATCACATGTCCTTGTTGACATGGTCTACTGACATAGATCTCCCACACATCCTTGATGATGTGGTTTGCCACGTGTCCTCTTGAATCAGACGATTGAGGCTTACTTTGGATGATCCGACGGTCGAGAATTTATTTCGGCTCTTTGGCTCTCCAAGCTTCAGGAATTTCAAATCTCAAACTTTTCGAGGTGTAACCTCCTCACACCTTTAGACCTGAAGGGAATGATGTTCATTTGATCAAGATCTTTGATCAACGGTTTGATTTGTATGTGATGCTATTGTGTCTTGGTTTAAATCCAATGACCTTCCAACTTTGTTTATCCTATCCTTCCACTTTATTTGATTCGACGGTTGACAAAAATTCGGGTAATCAAGAACTCATCCTTTCTGCTTATCTTGTCCTTCCACTCAAAAGTGATCCAATGATCGTGAAGACACTCGAAGTAGATCAACGATCAAGGATTATTATGGAACCATAACTTGCGAGTCATTTAACTCGTCACCTGAGCTCCGCAAATTGAAGTTGTGTGTTTGTTGGTGAGTCAACCACAGTCGTCAATATTTGAATCTATAAGATCTGATGGTCCTGACTAATTGCGAGATTGGAAATAGCACGATGTTTAATTCTCCTTTCACTCTCCATAATCTATCCATGCCGTAGATTTGGTGATTGCGCATCAACGGTCTTGAATTGATCTGATCGTTGAATAATCCCCTAGTGATTCTTCTGAGATTCATCATGCCATCTCTTCTAAGCTTTGATATTCATTTGCTAACCCTCCTGAGATTTTATCTTTGCATATTGTCCAATTGTTTGACATCAGTCATTATATGCTAACGGTTATATTTTTTATATTAATGACAATTCGTCATACCAACTTATCATCACATCAAAGACATCGAATGTTGACATCAATGACAATACATCAATGACACCATGTCCAACATAAATGACTCAGTTTGTATCATGATATTGTTTATGCAAATGATATGATTGTTGTAGAGACTATATGTCTCTAAACAGTAGTTGATACTACTTTACTGGATGTGATCCATTGATAATGACTGTGAGTCACTGGTTAGTAGAAGTGTGCTACTAGGAGTGGTTGTGTACCACTAGGTAGAAGTTGTGTACTACTATGGATAGACACAGTTGTGTTCTATTGGATGGCATTGTTCTGATTTCCATGGAGACTATCACTAGTTTTGGAGATGATTTCCAGCTACATGGATAGTTAGTATGCTAATGGAAAGACATTCTCCCTATGTATAATGGTCTAGGACAGTCATTCTTCTAGAACAAATGTCCAAATTAGAAGAATGATTCTTGTATCACTCTATGGAGTGAGCGACCTATTCAACATCATGCCCAATTACTCAGATGGAGTATGGCTTCAAGAGATGATGAAATTGATGTTATTAGATAATATTGATAGTGATTATGGAGCTCATGATTTTACCATGGTATAGCCTCTGTGGCTATGATGATGCTACTAGTTGAATGGTTTGTTTGTGCTCAATACCATTGCCTTTAATACCTCCCTAGCTAGGAGGGAGTTTTGATAGTATGGTAGCTGCGGGAGGTATTAACCTCTACATTAACCCTGAAGAGACTAGAATATTCCAAGAAGCAAGAGAAACCCTAAAACGTTGGATAATAACCCTAAGAGACAATTCAACTCAAGAGAATATTTATTATTGAGTTATTAGCCTCTAGAAGTAGAATTCAACCCAATTAGGTCACTTGGAGGACTATAAATAAGAGGGTGCAAGAGCTCATTTGACACACTCACTCTCACAACTGCATAATACCAGTGCTGCACAAGTTTGGAGAGGAGTTGCAGCTACAACTGCTGCAACTGGAATTCATGGTTTGGCTTGGACTTTCTCTTCGTTATGGTTTGGACTCTCTTCTTGGTACGCTAGCTCTGGAGAGAGGTATGCTACCTTTGTTGGCTATTGGTTCTAGAGTTTTCTTATAGAATTATTCTATCTATCAATGTTAAGGTGCTTGGGAGTGGCATTTGTGCCTATGTTTGGGTGACAATATTGAGATATTTTCAACAGTGAAATGAGCACAACTACTTTTCTAACAATATTTGGGACCTTTTACAGATTTCGAAGTATTTGATTATTTTATATGACTGTAGAGATTGATGCTCTATTGTATTCCTTGAATAAGTTTTCTTTTGAGGATTTTCTGAATGGATGACTTGAATGAAGATCATATATGCATTATGCATCATCTTGCTTGCATGTTGTGCCTAGTGTATTTATATTTATGCTCAAGCTCTCGTATGCTAATCATATTCTTCAGTTTCAAACTCTTAAATAGAATCACAATATCATTAATCCTTTCTATTAGTTTTAGACTTGATATGCATCTTTTAGGACATTTATTTACAACAGGCAAGATCATGGATGATTGTCTTTGAGAAACTTATCATTTTTATTTCTTTCATTTTGTAAACAAACAAAATACTTATCCATAAGTTTTTCATAGGAAAAAGAGAATAATATAATGTTTATGACATACTAGCGAGTATATTCTTCCTTTCATAACTGATTTTATTCTTTCTATGGTGGCAGGAGTAGGGTTGTTGAGTCACTCCCTTTACATGACCGCTTCATCCTTGAAATGCATGTGGGGAATACCTTGATCTTATTACGCTTGAATAGGCTTCTCTCTATGCAGATATTGTCTATTATTTGAAGCTAACATTCAACATCCAGAATCAATCCTTCTCTTTCTCGAACCCCAACCGGATTTATTTTTCTCACCATTGCATTATTTTCTATTTTCACTTCCTTTCTGAGGCCTAAATTTTATTGTATTCTATTATGTGGCCGAAACCTTGATCCTTATTGGGATCCCCTCATCAGGTTTGTCTCATAAGGCTAGCCGAGGTGTGAAATTCGTGAGCTTCTTCGGAGTGATCTCTATTGGGTTCTCCTTTCATCCTCCCCTCGTTTGTCTCATAAGGCTAGCCAAGTGAAGTCCCTTATGATATTTCTGAGGTGTGAAATTCGTGAGCTTCTTCGGAGTGATCTCTATTGGGTTCTCCTTTCATCCTCCCCTGTGAAATTCGTGAGCTTCTTCGGAGTGATCTCTATTGGGTTCTCCTTTCATCCTCCCCCTTGATCGGATGTGAAATTGGATACAATTTGATTTTTTTTCATTTATGTGTGTGTTTTTTTCCTATTTCATTTTTATTTTATTTTATTTTTCTCATTTTTCCCTAATTTCCATCTAGCCTTACTATTCAAGATTTACCCTTAGAACACCCTCTTCCTACTTTCTCAGAATTCCCTCCCTCTAGTTCCATACACAAAGTGAGGGAGGGAAAACATAATATACCATTAAAGCTCAAATTACTTGATGCATCTGGAATAAAAGATTTAGGGTTGAATATTAACCGTCCCAGATGACCACATAAGCAAATCAAGGTGTAATGTACCCCCATAATCATTACAAATAATAATAATAATAATTGTTTTAATCTAGGTGACTAAGATATTAGAACCACTCTATTTAACAACATGAGTATGATTCTTATCCTTGGATTCTTATCCATGAATATGATTCTATATAGAGTTCCCGTAAATTTGTTTATCCCCGTAACAGGCTAGAAGGTTCCACGGTAGGATGAAAGGATGTATTAATGGCTTTTTAATATAGTGACAGAGTGCTTAGACTTTACACTGTCTTGCGAGCGAGAGGTTATCTTCTATGTAGGATAAAGGCCTGCAAGGTCAAGCTCGTTATGAGGTCGGAGAGCAACAATGTCTTGTTATCCTTGGTTATTCACTTACTAAGTTGATTCTATGACTTATGGACAAGCGTTAACTAAATATTTTTGTTACCTCAACCATTTTTCCAATCCTTACACTCATAATAAATGGTCGACTGGATTCATGCTTCTTTTGTATTAGGAGTTAAATCATTTTTTAATCAGAACTTCCATATATTTAACCTCCATATTTTACCGTGGTCTTATTACCATGGTAACAAATACTTTGAGTCATCCCCTTCAAGAGAGATTGGTTTACGATTCAAAGACTTCCTATTTACCTGCTCTTCTATTTAGATTGTTGGTATAATTTCTTTTTGGTTAACTCTTCCAGAGTCAAATTTTCTGATTTCAACATAATCATTTACTACTGGAAAATTTAATAAATTTTAACTGTATTAACCCTTTAATTTGTTACTTAATCATCAACGCAGAGGATTTTAAACTCAATGCATTACCATTTTTACATCATTTTATTTTGATTTTGAAAGGTGTGGATATTTTCTTGATGATGGATCCTTTTGTTTTGCGAGGGAACCCATCAGAGTTTGGAGGGATAACCATCCACTTGTGTTGGGTCGACCTCCTTCTAAAATCTGCTCCGACCCAGAACAAGTGCAAGTACCATCTTATCTTCTTGAAGCTTTTACTTTTTTTCTAATTATTCTCTACTCAATATTGTCGCAGTAGTAACCTATATATGTTTCCATTAAACAAGAAAGGATAGATTATTTTGAAATCCCGAAAAACCAAACTCCCCGTGATGTCGTCCTTTGCAATAGAAAGTAAGTATAAAAATTTTAGTGGTTTATTAGAGAATCTATAAAGAATGTATACTATGTTACCTCTTTATATTTTATTTTCACTTTATTAACTTTCTCTTTTCCTTCATTTTCTACAGGTAAGGAGAGGTTTCCACCCTGTGGGATCTTCCAAGGCTGTGAGAAGGTACTCGCGTTCCATTTCGTCGATACACCAAAACTTATTCTTACAATTTATTTCTCAAGGAGAAATTTTCTCTATTTAAGAGTACTGAAATCTATTTATAAAATGTAAAGTAGGTTCTTCTATTTCTATACATGATCTATCAGTTTATAGACATAAATTCATTAATTTATTTACTCGAATAATTATCAGCAACTACCCTCTTGTGGATGTATATTTGTGTTGTTGATTTGTTTTCATTTCTTAACTGAATACACAAATTTAGATTTTATATACTCTACTGCAATCCTACCATATCCAAATGAATTCGACGTAACCAAGAATAAGGATCCAAATACTATAACATGATTTCTAAAATGGTATATAATTGCAAAGACTTGACAAATCTAAGATTTATATGTGATGAGGAAATTAATTAATTAACATTATACACATTTTCATATATTCTTATATTCAACTATTTCCATAGTTAACACATATGTACCCAATGAACTAGACACAAATGGAACAACCATACCGTAGATGCAAAACAACCAAGCTATTTGTCATGATCACCCCCAAGCCTGACTATGACTCCATAAGGGAGAATTGAACTCCACCCCTTAGCCAATATTCCTTTGTACAGTTCAGAAATCATTTCACACAACAAATATCTCCTTCCACATAAAACTAAGCAGTGTCCTGCCTCCCACATATGTTGTATTTATCCTCATTGTGCCTAGGACTTTTCATTGAATTTTTTTCCCTCCTTGGAAATTCGCATCTTTATAAATCCTTGATTTTTAGAGGCTGCTAGTGACAACACTCCACTGTTGACACTTGTTAAATCCATCTTTGAGCTAACTCAAACATGTTCCCCACTCATGGAGTCATATTTAACTATTTTTAGCCTGGTTGTTCGATTTGTTTCCTGCATTTATTAAATTATAAATTTTTTCCTCTTACATCTCTCCATCAAAAGAAGATAGTTGTAAAGTCAAACTCTTGCCCAACAATTTAAAAATTAATAGTTAAATTATTTAATAAAATCAAGTACGAATTTCCATAAATGGAAATTATTCCATAAAAATGTTTAATACTTGATGATGTTACATCCTCTTCCCCTTAAGAATAGGATTGTTCTCAGTGTTAGTCTTTTCTTTCAGTCATTGCTTGGAACAGAGTTGGATATGCTTTCATCATTTCCTCTTCCATCTTCCAAGTCACCTCCTCGGTACTGAAGTGCTTCCATTGTACTTTTACCTGCGCAATGACTTTGTTCCGAAGAACTGTTTTTTCCTTTCCAGAATGCATAGAGGTTTTGCTTGGAACTCGCTTTTTGGTTCCACCTGCACCATGTTCAAATCAATAATGTCTCGTAGGATCATGAATATTCTTTTTTAATAAAGAAACTTGAAAAACATTATGAATTTTCAAATTAGCAGGGAGCGCTAGGTGGTATGCCACTAGTCCCATTCGAGTTAAAACTTCGAATGGACCAAAAAACCTTGGCGCCAACTTGGAACATCTCCCCAACTTTAACGAGCTCATTTTTGTTTTAACTTTGAGGTATACATGTTCTGTAACATTAAATTCTTTATGTCAACTTTTCTTATATGCATAGCTTTTATGTCGATCTTGCGCAACCTTTAAATTATGTTGCACCTTCTTGACAATCCATTCCATTTTTTGGAGCATATATGTTCCAATCATTATTCGGTCAAGCGGATTATCCCAACTGATTAGAGTTCTGCATTTCTTTCCATATAAAACTTTAAAAGGACTCATTTTTGTCGACGCTTGATAATCGTTATTGTATGTGAATTCGACTAAGTGTAGGTACTCTTCCCACTTAGTTGGTTTCGTTCTTATGTACATTTGTAACATATCTTCAATAATATGGTTTGTATGCTCTATTTTTCCATTTGTTTGTGGATGATAACTTGTATTGAAATTCAAATTAGTTCCCAGATCTGCAAACAATTATTTCCATAAACTTGATGTAAATTTGATATCTCTATCTGAAATCACCATTTTAGAAATTCCATGAAGTCTAAATATCTCTTTCATAAAAATTTCAACGATATTAATATATTTATAAGTAGATTTCACAGGTATGAAATGAGCAGACTTACTCAATTTATCCACTACTACCATAAAAGAATCATTTTGTCATTGAGTTTTAGGAAAACCTGTAATGAAATCCATATAAATAATTTCTCATTTCCATTATGGAATAGGTAAAGGTTGTAATAAACCTATTGAATGTTGATGTTCAACTTTCACCTGTTGACAATCTAAGCATTTAAATAAGTAATCAATTGTTTCAGATTTCATATTAAGCCAATAAAATTGTTTCCTCAAGGCTGTTATCATTCTCGGATATCTTGGATGACTAAAATAGGGATTCTTGTGCAACTCATTTACAATTATTGATTTTAAATTAGCAAAATTAGATACATATATTATGTCCTTGAACCTTAATATTTCACTTTTGTTGATGTTGTAACTTGTACCATCAAAATTTCCTTCATTTTTCAACAATTCTTTTGATGTTTTGATGTACTCTACATCAATTATGCTGACAGATTTAATTTTGTCCTCAAGATCATTTTTTGTTTTATTGATAATAATTTCATATATTGCATTATTTCTTCTACTATGTGCGTCTGCGACTTTATTCTCCTTCCCTTTGATGTGTCAAACTTCAAAATCAAACTTGTTTAAAAAGGATAACCACCTTGTTTGACGTGCATTGAGATCTTGTTGACTAAACGTATGTTTCATACCTCTTTTATCTGTTAATTGTAAGAATTTAATTCCCATTAAGTAGTTCCACCACATTTTTAGTGCATGAATTACAACCTCTAACTCTAGGTCATGAGTTACGTAATTTCTTTTATGTTCCTTCAATTTTTGAGATTTGTAACAAGTTATGTGTTTGTCATATGAAAATACTCCTCCTAATCCTTCCTTACTTACATATACACAAACTGTAAAATCTTTGTAAGGATCAACTACCTTAAGTATTGGTGATGTAGTTAGTAAAATTTTTAGTTTATCGAAACTATCTTGACATTTCTGAGACCAATTAAATTTCACTCCCTTTTTCTGCAATAAATTGATGGGATAGGAAATCTTGGAAAATCCTTTGATGAACCATTTGTAAGAACCTATAATTTCCATGAATGATCGTATATATGCAACGTACTTAGGTACATGACATTCCATAATAGCTTTAATCTTTTTTTGATCTACTGCAATTCCATCTTCTAACACTGCATGTCCTCAATACTATATTTTTCTTTGATAAAATTCGCATTTTGTCGAACTTAGCATATAACTTATGCTCGCTTAGAATTTGTAATACTATTTCCAAGTGTTTTTCATGCTCTTCTTCCATCTTCGAATAAATTAGTATATCATCAATAAATATCAACACAAATTTATCCGATTATTGACTGAATATACTATTCATTTGGAACATAAAAGTTGTTGGTGCATTAGTGAGTCCAAATAGGATTACTACAAACTTGTAATGTCCATATTGTTTCTTGAAAGTTTTTTTATTTATGTCTTCATATTTAATTCTGATTTGATGATAGTCATACCTTAAATCCAATTTAGAGAATATTTTTTCTTCTCCAACCTGGTCAAATAAATCATTAATCCTGTGAAGAGGGTACTTATTTTTAATCATCATTTTATTTAATTGACGATAATCAATGCACAATCGAAGATTTCCATCTTTATTTTTAACAAATAAAACTGGTGCTCCCCATGGAGAAACACTCAGTCTAATATATGCTTTATCCAATAATTCTTGTATTTGAATTTTTAACTCTATCAATTCAGGGATATTCATTATGCAGGGTGTCTTGGATACCGGTGCAGATATAGGTATTAAATCAAAAGAGAAGTCTATTTCTCTTCTTGGAGGTAATTCAGGTATTTCTTCTGCAAATACATCCTCAAATCCTCAAAGGACAACAAATTTGTCTAACCTCAACTTGCTTTCTTTATCTAGTAGATTTGTTACTTGAATAGCATATATTTTGCAGCTTTTACTAATGCACTTCTTTAATTTCATTGATGATATTTGTCTAACAAAAATAGGTTTACTAATTCCTTACACTCTTCTTGATACTCCAATTTCATCTTTGTAAATAAATGATTTTTGATAACATTTTAGTATAACTTTATGCTTCTCTAACCAGTCCATACCTATGAGTATGTTATATGAGCCTAAAGGTAATATATTTAAATTTACCTTTGTATCCTAACTCTTTATATCCATCTTACAATCAGGAACGAATTCTGTTACTTTTATTTTTGTTCCTGCTACTAATTGTACTAACCAGGATTTAGTATGTTTTACCCTTTTTATCTTTCTTGATTCTACCAAAGATGGAGTAACATAACTTAAACTAGCTCCTGGGTCAATTAAAATAGAAACTTTTGTGTCCTAAATTTTACCTTCAATTTCCACAATGGTGGATTGATGATCTTCTTTCCTACCATCTAAAGCTCCGTTGATTCGATGAATACTTTTTCCAATATCTCCAACTGTTGAAGCTTCTTGTATGTCCTGAATAGTTTTGTTTGTATCATTTTTGTATGGACAGTTTCTCAACAAATGTGGTTCACCACATCCCCAACATTTCAATCGCTCTCTAGGATTATCAATTGTTTTCTTGAATCCAAAATTAACGGACTTGTTTCCCTGTAATTTTGGTGAGTTTCTGAAGAAGTTATGTTCTTTATGTCCTTTAGAGATATTATGAAATGGTGATGGATTGAAACCATTTTTCCTATGATTGAGTTTCTCTTGTTTCTTTTGTCTCCATGCCTTTGGATTTTCAGATCGTTGCTTGTATTGTTCATAGTATATTCTTTCCTTCCGCAGTACTTCATTCAAGGTTTTTAGATTATCAAACTTTATTCTATCCTTATATGACTGAGGAAAGAAGCTTAGAAATCTTTGGAATTTTGTCTTATCTTCCTTTATATAAGGAAACCACCTCAATAGTTCCAAAAACTTGGTAATCATATCTTCCTTACACATATGTCCTAAATTTAACTCATAGAATTATTTCGTCTTTCTTTCATAATAACTTTCAGAAAAACACTATTTCTTAAAATATTTTTTGAAATCTGCCCATTCCATTTTATTTTCCTTTAAACCTTTGGCTAACTTTAAATCTTGCCACCATATACTAGCTTTACCTTTCAAGTTATAGATGGTCATTATCACTTTCATGTTACTAGAGTAATTGTAAATTTGGAAAATTTATTTATGTTCATTAACTAGGCTTCTGCCTCTTTGTTAGTTCTAGAATCTCCATCAAAATTTGAAGGTTTAATTTTCTTAAACTCTCTATCTAAGTGATCCATATTTTTTCATTTCTTCAACATAGACACTCTACTTTCAGTTATATGTGTTTCATTAGAAGAGTTGTTTTATTTCTCAATCCCTTTGCTTGAATTCTTTCAAGAGTTTTTACTGACTTCTTCATCCACATCATTATTCTTTTGGATCTTTTTCATTTCTATGCTTTGTAACAACATCTCATTTATTTCTTGTTGATCTTATTGTGCTTTCTTTAGTTTCTCATTATCATCCTGGAATGTTTGTAATTCTACTATTAGATTCCTCATTGTTTCCAAAACATGTTATGTTGAGCTACTTTCACTCAGATGTTTTGGATTTCTATGAGGTTATTTATTATTATTTCCTTAAGTTCTTTCTTCTTCTCCATTATGTGCGGACATGATTACAAAAATTTGAAACAACCTGTTTGTAAAAATGAACAATTCATTTGTTAGTTTTATCTTCATCAAACATTTTATATTTTATGGTGATACTCTTAGGCCTTAATGTTTTAACCTACTTCTCTGATACCATATGTAATGTACCCCATAATCATTACAAAAAAAAAATCTTTCACTCTAGGTAACTAAGATATTAGAACCACTCTATTTAACAACATGAATATGATTCTTATCCTTGGATTTGTCTTACTGTTGATAATATTTTGTTGACTAAGAGCAATTTATAAATCCCTTGATATTAAAATATTCTTCAAACTCTAGGTCTAAGTCTTGTTAAGGACTGAAAGGATATCACAAACATAAAATCTTATGAGTTGGGACTTTTTCCAATAAACTAGTCATAGATATAACAATATAAAATGTGTATTGGACATTGCTTGATACTACACATTGGTAATTTTATTAAACATATTGTAAATGGGCTCGCATGAGAATTAAATGTTTTATGATCTTATTAAGAGTCAATTCGACTCCTTTGTAAGACGATCAAGGAACAAAAATTTCAGGGTTTCATCCTATGCTTCCGGGGTGGAAAGTGTTAATCTCAAACGATTGTGTCATTTTCAAGCTAAGTCATCGATCTAAGAACCCACTATTTACAACTATCAGGATGTTTTTCATGTGTGTATTTATGGAAATGTGATTTCTAATCAACTCATATCCCACTACCTAATAAAAACCTTGTACGTCCAGTCTAGTACTTTGTGGTTTTAAGTCAACCCTTTAATTCCATGTCTCTCCTTTCACGTGGCCTTCTACACTTTGGAAGTGACGCCTAATTTTAAACATGTAGGTTGTACAAGTGATGGGATCGAGGTCTCATTGGGTTCAAAACTATGGTGGTTTTTAATACCTTCTAACACTTTGATTTTCTAAGAAGTGGAGTTATGATTTTTTCTTTAGTTTTCTCTATGAGTTTTAACTAAGTCTTTCCTAGAATCAAGGCGAGCTAAAACTATCACCAAGTCAAGGAGTTGTTGGCTAATACCCACCCATTCATCTCCAAGTAAAGTTTCTTTCCAAGGAAAAATAATTCAATTACAAAACAAGGTTGTGTGGCAGCGTAGTCCCTGCCAACAAGGTTAGAAAGCAAATTGTGGAAAATGGGGTCGAATTGTAAATGACAAAAGTGTTCGGTGCAAAATGTATATCACAGAAATGTTCTGTGAAAAATGTATATCACAGAACATGGGGCAAAATTAAATGACGGTTGGCATGTAGAGGACCATTTATTTTTTGAAAGTATATAAGAAACATAAAAAATTTGAAAGTATATAACAAACAACAAATTTGTTGACAGTGGAAGAATAAATTTGGAAATTTAAATGCATTTTCCATATGGAGTGGTGAAAGATAAAAATGTATGAAGACATAAAATTAAAAGGAGATAAGAAAACATTTTTATTTGAAATATGTCAAAAAATTAAAGTTTGTTACATACTACTGAAAATTTTGAAATATACAAAAAAATTAAAGTCTGTTACATATAAATCAAAATTTCAATGCGTTTGTCATGTAGACTGGGATTGGGGCTCATGCGGTCCATTAGATAAATATGTACAAGAAATAGGATTGTAGAAAGAAGATAGAGTGCAATACCTACAAAAAAATAAAAATGGAAAGTTATAAGTGTTTGCCTACACATATCTATTTAAGAAAGTTGAATAACTGGGTTGATACACAAAGCAGGATGCGATCAGTAGACTTACAGTGAGGGTACATATGAGGGATTTGACTATTTTCTTGCGGCTTCTGTTTCATTGATGTCGTCGATGGCTGCGGTTTCAATGATGTTGTTGACGGCTGCTAGAATCCTGGCAACTGCCTGTTGCCTTTCGTTTGGGGCCTACTTCAATTGTCTTTCGAGCCATTCTTCAATGTAGCTTCTCATTGGGGTGACGTTGATCTCATTCTAGATTTTTATGTTTAAAAGATCGTTTTCTAATTCCCGGAAGTCAATAGAAAGATTACAGAGAGCCTGATGAATTTTCTCATTCTGTACTGAATATTTGACTAGCCAGTCATGGACGTGAGCTTTATCAAATTGAAGGATGTTGTAAAACTTTTCCAGAGACAAGGTCTTAAACATAGCAACCTATTTATCGAACTCTTGTCTGGTTAAGGGAAAGGAGTTTGCGATTAAGTCGGGGTCTTGGAAGTCGTTGGTTTTCTCAGCTAAGTCTATATTTGACAGCCTTGTGAATAATTTATCTTTCTTGGATATGGCTTGTTCACATGACTGAACAATGAGATGCAAGTTCTTCACTTTTTCTTTCCAACATGCATTCAATTGACCGATCCAATTTTTGGATGGAAGATCTTGTTCTCTTCTTTTTGTTTCTGTCATATTGTTGACAATGGTGCCAAAAGGAAGGAACATTTTTAAAAAGAATTTTTCTTCATCTTTTAACTCAGCCTACAAATGTTTGAGCAAACTATGTGCCCTGGTTCCAAGGGAAGTGATGCTTTGTGATCTTTTCCATGCCTCGATAACTAGTTCCATTATTTTTTTGATATTATTCTCCACATATCCTCTACAGGATGTGATTAGGGTGGAGGATTCTTTTACGTTGGGTGCAGGGGTGGTAGGCATGGATATTGCCAAAGTATTGACAACCAATGGCATAGGAATGAAAGCGTCTTCCAATTCCTTGACCCGGTCCTTTAGTCTGCTATTT